>CAUYLG010033954.1:0-35905 GCA_963573385.1 Cacajao melanocephalus
AAAATTAACAAGGATATCTATGACTTGAACTCAGACCTGGAACAAGTAAACTTAACAAATATTTACAGAACTCTCCACCCCAAATCCACAAAACATACATTTTTCTCAGTATCATATTACACCTGTTTTAAAAGTGACCACATAATTGGGAGTAAATCACTCCTCAGCAATTGCATAGCATTTCACAGGTTTAAATAAAATATTGGTTGGCTGCTTGTTTGTTATTTTCATCTCTTATTCCTTCCTGTCTCCATTGTTAAGCACAATTATAGGCATAATAGAGGTTTTTAACACCCATTTTTAGACTGCATTCTAGCCTGGGCAATAGAACAAGAATCCTGTTCTCTCTCCCTCTTTCTCTTCCTCTTTCTCTCTCTCGTACATTCTTTTTTTTCTTTCTTTCACTCTTGCTTTCTTTCCTCTCTTTTTCTTTCTTTCAAAAAATAAAAAAAATTAAAAAATAAAAAAATAAAAAGAAAGAAAGAAAGAAAAGAAAAGAGCTTGAGGAATACTCCAAGCTCTTAATCCCTCCACATGTAGAGCTGAGTCCACGGCAGGTCTGTGCTGTAGGTGGATGAAGTTCCTGAGCCTCATTCAGTGTGAGTCAATGTTCAAGCCACTGACAAGACGGAAATAAAACCTTATTCTTCCCCAAAGTTCTCCCTGAATCACCCAGCTCCTCCTCATCTCCCTCCTGTGAGCTCCTGAAGCATTTGCTATTTTCATCACGTTTTTGGCACTGGACAGGGTCTCCTCAATTAGACTGTAAGCTTCCTGAGGGCACAGAGTGTGCTCACAGTTTCTTAAAATTTCCTGGAGGACCTTGTTTCATCAGTTTAGTCTAATTATGATGATCTGAGTGTTTCTAATAACAGAGGTTTAACTGTTATTAGAACTCACTAATAGTTTTTTTTTTTTTTTTTTTGAGACAGAGTCTCGCTCTGTCTCCCAGGCTGGAGTGCAGTGGCATAATCACAGCTCACCGCAACTTCTGCCTCCTGGGTTCAAGAGATTCTTCTGCCTCAGCCTCTTGAGTAGCTGGGATTATAGGCTAAGCCACTATGACCAGATAACTTTTGTCTTTTTAGTAGAGTTGGGGTTTTGCATTTTGGCCAGGCTGGTCTTGAACTCCTGACCTCAAGTGATCTGGCCCCCTCAGCCTCCCAAAGCGCTAAGATTACAGGCATGAGCCACCACACCTGGCCTCTAATAGAGGTTTCTTACTCACGCGGGTGAGATGCCCATGGAAGCTCAGCCGTTGATCTGTACTTTGCCACTTCTGCTCACATTTCATGGCTGGAGCAGGTCACTTGGTCGACAGGTACAAGGATATATAATCCTCCCATATAAGGCAGACTCACAGGGAGGGGCAGTAAATATTTTTGAACGATAGTACAACCTATTGCAGACCTAGAATATTATTTTCTACAAAACTGTTAGTAAATACTTAATGGGAACGATGAGACAGATATCCTAAGAGAGAAATATTTTTGGTATGATTGTTAGGTCTACACTAGCCAAGGTAATGTTGGGGTACTGATTCTTATGGCCAAGTGATAAACTGAAACCAAATCAGCCCTCTGGCTGGAGTGTGGTTGAGGCAGATGAGACAGGCCCTAGGTCACCTAGGAAAATACTGCTGTAGGGAGTTAAGACTCGGCTTACTCACTCTCCCTCTGGAAGGCAGGCTGGCATCTGAACAGGAGCTGGGGTTCCAGGATGGAAGACTTCAGCTTAATAGAAGAAGACATTTCCCAGACCGAGAGACTCCCATCTGTACAGTCCCTGCTGTGGGTGGCATGAAGGCAGGGGCTGCTGTCTTTGGGGATGCCATGCAGGAGATTCCCACAGTGGAGAGAAAAGTGATCTAGAGACCCAGACTCTTCTAGCTTTAAAAGTCTGTCGCAGGCCTCAAAGGAATCTGCATGCCATTTGTGGAGCCAGTACACACCCTCCAGAACATGCAGGAGTCCGGTGAGATAAAACGTGTCAAAGACTCCAAATAACATGCTGTGAGGGACCAGAGAAAGGGGAGAGGCCACACAGCTTCCGGGGACTTAACTGGGTCCCGAAGGCCTGGATTCATAGGGGTTAGAGGTCGGATCGGAGGGCAGGAATTCAAATGTGCAAGACAAAAGCCTGGGTTAGCACAGGGACACTCCAGGTGGTTCCTCCTCCCTTTTCTTCTTCCTCCCTCCAGTGCTCAGGGTCCCAGGAAGTGAATGAAATACAATCTGCACAGGACTCAAAGGAGCTGCCGCCGCCACCGCCTTTCAGATGCTTTTTCCATTTCAGGTTTGCATCTTATTTTCCTGAGAACTCTTTTTTCCTTCCCTTTGCCACTCTGGCTTTTGTTGGTATAACCTCAATTTCTTGTTGCCTTTCAAAGCCTTTATTCCCCAAATTAAGGGAGGAACTTTTAATGACACGCTAGGTCTTTAGCCAGGCCAGTTGTCTTTTTCCAAATCAGTCAGGGGCTCAGAGCAGCTAAGGATAGCAAGAGGCTTGGCAGAGAGAGGGAGAGAGTCAATAGCAAGGAGGAAAACAGCAACTGCAGCTGATGAAGGTCCCCGAGGTGATTTGCAAATCTGCTGAAATCCTGAACAAGCTTTGATTTAACCCAAGCTTGAAATGGCTTTTATTTACTGTCTATTGTGGAATAAATGACATCTCATAAACAGGCTTTATCCATTACCCCAGAATGGAGAGCATGCTGTTAGGGACATTTTATCCTCTTGATATCAAAGGAGATATGCCGGGGTGTGTTATTACAAATAGAAAAATCAATGCTGAGACACACACACCTGAAATTTCATTTTCATCCAACCACATTTTCAAAGCTTAAAAAAAAAGGCAATCGCTAATAAAAATGACTTCAGAACCGGAGGATTTACCAAGCCCGAGCAAAGAATCGGCTGGGACCAAGCCCAGACAGTGAATAAATCTGCCTCTGCCCTGGGGCCATTTCCTGCTCTGCCTCCCAGACAACCCAGCCCCGCCCAGGGCCGCCCAAAGCAGAGCCTTCTCCCCTCCCACCCCTCCCATCTCCTTGGTCTCCACTCCAGGCCATGCTCAAACACTGTTCGCGCCCTCAGATGCTATCTCTCTAGCTGTACTCAGTCCTCCCATCCCAACCACACACCACATTTGGCAGCAGACCACATGGAAATTGCCAGAAATGTCCAGAGGCCATTGCTATTTCTTCCAGGTCCCTCCCACCTGAAGGGCAGGGGCTCCTGATACTTTCAGCTATGGGTGTGAAAGTGAAAAGTCCCCCATGGAGTAAGGAGGGAAGGTTGGCCATTCTCCAAGCAAAGGCTCAGTCCTGCCTCTCGCTGACCTTAACGCCATTTCTGCCAAACACAACCCCTCTTTCAGAGATAAGTATGGGAGAGAAATACTTTTGGCTTTTCATAAAATTTTCTTAAAGCCACTATTCCAGGGCACTGTCACATGGTGTCATCTTGTGTTGGGGTGAATTTTGGGTTCAGAACCTTGTTTCTGCATGAGGCTGTAAGCTCAGGGAGGCCTGACTGATGTTGTTCTCTTTATATTCCCAGTGCTGAGCACAGTGTGTGACACAGTGTAACTGCTCAATAAATGCTAGTTGAATCCAAGAGATGTGCAGGCTGGTTGTGGGGACAAGAACGGCTGCCTAGACACCACGGAGGCGCTACAGCCAATCTCCGCTATCTGAAAAGAAATACTCCAGCTTTTATCAGCAGCTCTTGCCTTGAGGCCTGAACTCTATGGATTTTGCTGGTTTCACGCAGTCAGTCACGTTTGACACAGGAATGGTTTACTCTGTTAGTTGAGAAAAATGGATCCACAGAATTTGCTTGGTTTTAAGACCTCATACAAGAAATCCTGACCTGCCTCCCTCCCAGAAAAAAAAAATGTGTTGGTAAGACAGTGAATAGGAATAGACAGCTGGCACAAAGCTACACCTGCTCCTAGAGAAAAAACTTGTCATTTCAGAACAGGCAGAGCGTCGAGGTTCATTTAATCTAATGCAATCTCTTTGGAGGTGAGGAAACTGAGGCCCAGGAAAGGGGGTTGATTCATCCAAAGTCACATAGAAAACTGTGGCCATGTGTGGACCAGCGTTTGAAATCCCTGATCCCATTCCTGAGCTCTTTGCTGTGCTTGAAAAGAATCCAGAGAGAGAACATAAGCATAAGGGAACCAACTTCGCAATCGCTGCAAAGGCAACCACGGTGTTAGTCTCTTTTATTGTGGTGTTTTTTTTGTTTGTTTTTTTTTTAATAATCACGTAACAATGAATGTGCTGAAAGGCATCCACACTGTGAAAATGGTATTTTTGCTGTTTTAAAGAGGCACCTCTCTTGTTTTCTCTACAGGTTTTACTCGTTTGAAGGCCACTGATCAGAACTGGGACAAGCTGACTACTGACGCATTTTGGGAAGAAAATTCCCTGAGACGTGTGTCCCCTTCTCCCACAGAGACACGGCTGTCTATTTCTTCCCTGAGTGTTTCATAAAGGTTTGAGAGAATAGCCTGAGCCAGCCAATGCGACGGCGATTCTGCCCAAGATAGGTGGCAGTATTTAAATAAGGTTTCAATAGGAAGGAACGGTCTCTTTGGACTTGGTCTGTGATGTAGTCATCAGGAGGAGAAATTTGTAGAACCCATTACCTGCCACTCCTTCCCCCAGGAAATCCCTTGTTTGCGGAGCATGAATCTCTCTGGCTTTGGCTGGCTTTTACTCTCCGATTGTCCTGGTAAACATCTGTCTCATACTGTGTGTTTATAAGAAGAGGCATTTGTGCCTTTGATTGTTTCAAGGTTTCTGCAGCACTAGTGCGCTCTTTCCTCCTCCTGCCTTCCCCTCCCCAGCCCTCCCACTCCTCCTGAGCACACAACCCCCACGTCGATTTTGGTCCTTTTGGTTTCATAGTGCTTTGCTTTGTCCAGAACAAGGAAAATACACGCCACAACTCACCTGCTCTACCTTGGGATAGAGAGTTTCTCATAACAAGGGCAGTATATCTTAATCGGATTATTATTATTATGTATTCCACAAAAATTTTTCAAACATCTCCTCTAAGCAGAGCATTGAGGTAGATGTGATACACTGAACAGAGACCCAATTCCTGTCTCAAGGAGCTCACGATCTTGTTGAAGAGTCAGCTTGCAAACATTTAGCATGAGGGCGTTACCTGCATAAGAACCGTAGGGCTTTGGTGGGCTAGCAAATTTGTCACTGCCCTTACTGTTAGCGAAACTGAGCCTCTTATCTTCAGTCCTTAGGCAGGCAGTTCAAACCCATCCATGGGCCAGGCCTCTCAATTGTCTGTTCCTAGAAGAGAATATGGCAAACTCCCTTTCCTGGCAGGCCCCATGGGCTGAGAACACTGGGCTCTCTCACCGTACCAGTCATGAAAGAGAGCCCCTGAAAAACCTCCCATTATCCCCATCTGGGTCCTCTTTTCTGCTTTGAGATGGGGACCCTCATTCACAGGGAGGAGCCACCCACCCCAACACCAAAAGGCCAAGGAAAAAGAATGTAGGGCTGCCATTGTTTCCAAATTCCAGGCAGCACAGTGCTCTCTGCAGGCAGGGAAACAGCCTTTGCTCACGGAATTCTTTTTCCTGTCCACAAGGAAGACCCCACAGACCAGTTTGGTTTTAGAGGGATGAGGTGTTGACAGTCTGGGAGAAAATGACAGGCAATAAGAAACTGTTTGTGGCAGAAAGAGCCAGCTCCATAAACCCCCTTGCTGGCTCTTTGGTTCAGAAGTGGCCTCATAAAACACTGGTGGACAGTGATTGATGGCCAGAGATCTCCTGGCCAACCAAGGCCCTGGGCAACAGTGGGCCCTGGGCAGGGAGCAGAAGGTGGGGCTCAAATCCCACCCAGGAAGGGGTCTGCTCCCTTGTCACACTGACAAATCCATCTCCCTGGCAATGAAATCAAGTCCAGGAGAGGCTGGGTTATTCTGGGGAGGGTCATTCTGGGCAGGGTCAGAACAATATTCTTAATCAGATTTGAAATACATCACTCCTAAAGGAGGACTGGGACTCTTTGGACCCTGGGGAGGCACATATCTGGGCTCAGGGGCAGGACCTGAGCACCCCCGTCCCCCTGCTCCAGAGCCCACTCCACCCTAGCTGTTTATAAGAGGTGATGTTTGCACAGGAGACTCGTGCCTTAAACCAAAAGCACAGTGAAACCAGATGACAAAAGTGCTATTCGGGGTTTCTAAGGATGGACACTTTTCCTCTCTCCATATATACGTATGAAAGGGGACATGTGGGATATATATAGGATATATATGAATAGGATATATCTATCCTATTAAAAAGAAAGGTCAGGCTACATTTGCAACAAGCAAAGTTTCCCAGTCCACACAAGCATGAAGCCCTGCTTGGAGGCTGGTGGAAAAGATGCAATTTACCTTTGGGTGCTGAGGCTGGGATTCCCATTTAAAAGTCTAAGCCGGCTGATTATTTATTGATGTCTTTCTCTCCATAGCTGTCTGACTCTTACTGGTTGGAAGAAGCTCCTGTGTGCCTAAAGCATTTTTTGAATTAAGTTCTTTTCAGTCATTTCCCCTTAGGTGTTAACCAATGAGACTGTACTTTGACAAAAGTCCGCTTCCCCCCACCTCACTGCCCTCCTTATTTTATGTCGTGAAATAAAATTAAGTATCAGGAGAGAGGCCATCAAACAACTGGGACTGATGTGGTTATTTGGCATGCATTTTTTCTTTACAGAAAGAGTGAGAATAATGCATTGGAACCATTCATATTTTACAGTGAATCTGCCTCCAAATCCTACTGGGACACAAACCCAGGCAATTTAATGAATAAACAGGGCTCATTCTCGATGACTCTGTCCAGTGCTCTTGCCGCTAGCCCAGAAGTGGTCCTTGAAGCTGCACATTTCCCTCAATTCCCTGAAGTCAGGATGGTCTGGCCTCCCTACCTCAGTAGGCTCAGTGGGCTCATCTGTGAAATGGAATGATAGTCCCTTACCACAGAGCAGGGAACTGAGGTCTCTTCTGGTGGTAACAGCCATGGTTCCATGAGCTGAACTCTTCTTTTCAAAGAAGGTTTTCCCTTCTGGGAAGGGGGTGCCCAGATCCTGCCCCTGAGCCCAGATATGTGCCTCCCCAGGGTCCAAAGAGTCCCAGTCCTCCTCTAGGAGTGATGTATTTCAAATCTGATATTTTTCAGAGGTCGTTCTATAAATAACCTTAGCCAGAGCAGCCCAGTCAAGTATTTTGGCATGAACCCCACCCTTCACATCTACCCTCACTTTTACCCCATCCCACCGAGGGAGAAATAGCTGCCAAATGCATCTTCTGGAAGTGAGAGACTGATGAATGGGGAGCGCTTGGAAAGTATGGCTGAGCAGAACTGGAAGCCAGCGAGGACCTTCCTTGAGGGTCTTGGCACCCCCTGAACTGAAGGCTGGCATGGACCCTAGCTGGCACAGCACTGAGAGCAACCCCACAGAGTACACCCCAGCCAGGGGATCTGCTCTAGCCAGGCCACCCTTGGCAAGTTTGTGCAAGACTTATTACCGAGGATGGATTTAGGGTGACAGTGGAGAGGTGTGTGTTGCTGATAAGCGTGAATTGATGGCGTATTCTCACCCAGCTAGTCCTATCCTGGACCCTTTGGTAGGTCTTGGAGTCTGGCAAAATGGGTTCAAATTCCAGCCCCTTGGGATGCTATTTAACCCCTCTGAGCCTTAGTTTCCTCATCTGAAAAATGGGATATTACTTACTCAAGCAATTGTGAAGTTTAAAAAGATGACATACATGGAAAGCCAATGTCTGGTACATAATAGAAGCCAGTATGACCTTTTTAGTTTAATAAAACAGGCCTTGCCCTAAAAAAGCTGTTGTAGCTAAATCACATTCTCAGAAAAATTAACAGCAGAAGCATGTAATTTAAAGTCAGCCAAGGAAGCGTTTCATGTAGGTTTCTGGAATTGAATCGTACTGAGTCGTTCCTGTCTTAGCGTGGCCACCCTCCAGATTCCCCAGGGCCTTTCCTAATTTTAGCACATGGTCACCCTAGCCCAACCCTCTGCAGGATGCTTTGCCGTCTGCCATCAGTCTGGCACACTACCATACCCCAGGCCCCCTTCTCCCTGGCTTCCTTCACTTCCCCTGCCTCTTTCCTACCCAGCTCCCACCATCCAGGTGGGTCCTTCTGGATCAATAGGGTACATGCTAGGGCCCATCTTTCCGGCAGTGAGAAGGGTTGATCCTACATCACCCATTTTCTGGTAGGACTCTCCCCAGACAAGCAGAGACAGGCCTCTGGGGCAGGATTTCTATATGGAGAGGCCTAAAAGTTGCTGACCAGGAGACACTACTTTTCATTCAGTTGTGCTGGGGAAACAGAGGCAACCCTCACAGAACTTTCCATCTAGCAGAAGATACAGATGCTATCGACAATCACACACAAATCACATAGCTATGGCCCATGACAAGAGCTGCAAGGGGTGGGCACACGGCAGGACGGGTGTAAATGGCACCCTGAACTGGGGAGAGGAGCACAGTGACTTCCTTCCCTACTGTGTGCCAGTGGCTGGGTGTCGATGGGGGCTGGGATGGATCATGGAGAGGACCCACAACAGCTGAAGGAGGAGAAGGATGGGTATTTCAGGGAGGGGATTTCAAAACCCAGTTTCAGGATTTTAAAGATTGGCCTGGTCAATTTTTTGCTGAACTTTGGAGTAAAAACAACAAATTTGTTAAAACCTGAAACTGTGAAACTGGTTCAAATCCCAACATCCCAGACGAGCTCCTTCACTTCTCTGTGCCTTTATCTTCTCATTGGAAAAACAAAGACACAGCTGAGTGGTCATCTCCTGCCTCACTTTCTCTGATGGCCAAACAACCTGACTCTGAGACACAGCTGGCCATGGCTAGAGCCTGGAAGGTCAAGGAACAGAGGTACTATAGTCTCAGAGCCCTGGACTATCTGCCAAGCCTGAGCCTGGAGGTCACATTCTCTCAGGGGTCTATCTTCACATGAACAGCCCTTTCCTCATCCAGAGGGGTTTTTGTGTGTGTGTGTGTGTGTGTGTGTGTGTGTGTTTGGGATATTTGCCAAAGTTACCAAGGTCAGTGCTTCTGGCATAAAGGGTAGAATCAACTCCAATTGGGGATGGTGTTATGACCATTTTTGTGAACAGGGAAGATAAAATATAATACCCTCTATTTGTAGAGCATTTTTAGTTGTGCTTTAAGGCAAACAACTTTTCCTTGGAATCCTCTGAGAAGTCTTCTATGATTTCCTCTTGCTGAAGCAATTTGTCCCTTCTCAGAACACTCCCCATGCTCCAGTGCATGCTGCTCTTAACAGAGGGACATTTAACACGTTCTCCCTTGTGTTATGACTGTTTGTGCTCTTGTCCAACTAGACTTGCAGATCAAGCAATATTATTCCTTTTATATCCCTGCACAATCCCTAAAATTGGGTTAGAACATCCTAAGAATCAAATAAATGCTTGTTGGATGAACGAATGATGTATGCTGGAATGAATGCACAACATAAATGCAAGAGGCTTTTCCCAGAGCCCTTTAACCCACTCTCCTTAGCCCAGAACTCTTTCCACTACACGGACGTTTGACCCTAACCTCTCTCCCATCCCCTCTGCTTCCCAATCCTAACAGGTCCCCAGTCTTCACATCTTATTTGGCTGCTTCTATGGTTGAGCAACAGTGATAGATATTGTTATTGAAATAGCTTGGATGAACCCAGTCACCTTGTATCTGTGACAATATTAATAGTGACGGGTTCCAGGGCCCACCTTGTGTGTTGGGTATGGCCATTTGGTTGCCAAAATGGAAGGTTAATAGGTAGACACCCCCCCCAGTGTGACCCTGTTACTGACACTACACACATTCTGAATCTCTTTAAGCCCCATGAGATTAGCACCTCTACTGAAAGGCTAAGGAATGTGTGGCTACACTTAGAAAAATACAAGCAATAATTGTATTGGTGGCTCCATTGGAATATTAAACAATGATTGTAATGATGCATACCTAAAAGCAGCCATCCATGTCCATGGAGACACTAGGATACATGTTTTGTGCACTCCCAGGGAGTCGGATCTGCTGAGGAAGTCTCCTGCCCACTAAGAAGGATGCTGAACACAGGAGTCTATTGTGCCCTGGGTTCCAGCAAGGGAGGTAAACAGAAAACACTCTGGGCTGACAATTATGGGCTGACAATTTATGCCTTTCACCCACAGGTGAAGTCTGTGGACAACCAGGAGACCCAAATGAAGGCAGAGGTTCATTCCCCCAGGGGCTCACAAGCCTTGTCCACAGCCTAGGACTCCCTGCTGATCCACAGCTCCATGCACATACATCTTACAAACAAGTGGCTGATCACAGTGAAGATGGGCTGAGAATGAGAATGCGTTCATGAAAATGCAACTCCACCATTGATAAATTCAACTGAAATTAATACACATTTTGAGAATATGCCCCGACCAGCAAAGTACCACTGTCTCTGGTGGGTACAAGGGGCACAGGGTGGTGGTGGCACACAATTGGGCACACAAGTCTCTGTCTGCAGGAGGCTCACATTCAGGGGAAATGCAACCAAACATGAGACAATTTCTCCTGATGGTAGGTCACAAGCATCATAGCTATATAGGAAAGCAGAGCCAAACACCTCTAGTCACCTTAAGGAAGCAAAGTGTCTGTGCGTGCCCTGAACCTAGCAACAGCGGGCTTCTGGGACCACATGGTTCACAGGTAACAGCCTGGACTTTGGAGCTAGACCCACTTGGTTTTAAATACCAGCCCCAGCACTGACTACAGAATGTCCTTGGTCAGATTGCTTACTCTCTCTAAGTCTGTGATCTCCCATCTATTAAACAGGGCTAAAAATGCCTTCTGTATTAGATTTAATAAGAAAGATGAACATCAAATGCCTAGTAAAGTAACTGCCATTTAGACGATACTCAGTGAATCTCTTTATCTGCTCTTCATTTGCTGGGCCAGAATTAGTTACTGAATACAAACTGTACAGTTGGTCAGTCCAACTATAAGCAGATACAAGGTGTCATGGCTGCCCTACCCACACATGGGATTTATAAGAGCCCAGAGTCAAACAGAGAAGCTGAAAAATACCTCCCATCCCAGGAAATTGTGAAGAGGACTATAGAATGACTAAGGTTCTCTTATTCACCTTCATATCCTCTGTACCCATAACTGGGCTTGGCAATGTTGCATCGATGGATGGATGGATGGATGGATGGATGGATGGATGGGTTGATGGGTGGCTAGATGGACAGATAAACAGACAGATGGATTTCCACCATTGCGACACTCTTTTGCATCCCCATTTTACAATTAGGAGGCAAAAAGAGGTTAAACACTCTTATAAGGTGCTGGTGTCCTTATTGTCCCAGGAACTTGTCAGCTCATGCAAGTCTCTGTCTTCTTGTAGGTCAGTGTGTGTTATCCAGAAGTTCTGCCTCTTTCCTTCCAGTCTATCCTAAATCATCTGAGATTCTACTCAAGTCCCACTTCCTCTGCAAAGCCTCCTCTGACCAGATCAGCTTGCTCTTCTCTCTCCTCTTCCTGAACTTGACAATAGTGAATCTCTTCCCCATCATTTGACTTCTAGTTGATAACTATGTTGTGTATGTATCTTATTTCCCCAGTCTGATAGCAGAAAATGGGTTCTAGGCTTCCCTTACACCCCCAAGCATGAAGCTGGTCACATGTGCCTACTGTGCAAAGAATGCAGAAAATGCTTTTTACTCCTAAAGTCAAACATTAGTTGCTAATGTTACTTCTAATAATAAAAGTTGATATTTATTGAGTGGTGCCAGGCACTGAACTAAGCACTTTAAATACATTATCTCATGTAAACCTTAGAATATAGGCATTATTATCTCCACTTTACAGATAAGGAAACTGAGTTTGAGAGAAGTTGCAATACTTTTAAAACATAGACCCCAAATTCTTTAATGCTCCTCTCATTGACAGGTGGGGCTCTACATCCTTTCCCTTCAAGTCCGAGCTTCTGACTGCATCTACTAATAGAGTATGGCAAAAAGTGATGCTGTGTGAATTCTGAGGCTGGGTCATAAAATACCAGGCAACTTCCACTTTGTTCACTGGAACCCAAGCACTTGGAGAACTGAGCCTCTGTGTAAGAAGTTCCACTACTCTTAGGCCGCCATGTTGTAAGGAAGCCCAAATCTCATGGAGAGGCCACAGACAGATGCTCTAGTCACATAGATCATAGTCTTTGAGTCATTCTAGCCCAGGAGCCAGATGTGTGAGTGAAAGAGCCTAGATCATTCCAGCCCCAGTCTTTGAGATAATCCCAGCTTTCAAGTCTTCCCAGTGAGGCCTCAGATGTATGGAGCAGAGACAAGCCATCCTACTGCACCCTGTTCAAATTCCTAACTCACAAAATTCATGAGCATAATACAGTAGTTATTTCAAGCTGCTAAATTTTACCCAGTTAGTAAGTGGCAAAGGTGGGATTCAAGCTCAGATGGTCTGACTTCAGAGCTCATGTTCTGGAACTGCATAATAAGCCTCCCAATACATGCTTGGGTTAAGCCAGCATGCAGTGCCCCATGTGGCTGATCTCAGATTCTGGAAAGTGAAAGATAGGCCCTGAAGAAATAAGGCTGGGGCAGGGGCAGGAGCCCAGGTGGACCTCTGGAGAGGAAGAAGATGGCATGTAGTAGGTGTGGCATGAGGCTCTGCCTCAAATACAAGATTTCATAAGATCCTAGCAGCACAAGGCAACAAGAGGGCACCTGATGGGGAAAGAAAATGAAAGCATCAATGCAGTGTGTGCATGAGGTGTGGGCATGGAGTGGAAAATGGTGACAGGGAGCTGGTGAGCCCTTGGAACTCATGGATTTTATGTAAGAGAGAAGGTTGGGCCAGACAGCTCCACAGCAAAAATCTGAGGGAAAAGGATATCTGAATGCAGACAATAGAAATGACCACCTCTGTCCTCTGCCCATCAGAGCCCTCCACAGAATCTGGCTGCTTCTTTGTGTGTGGGCCGAGCTTTCTCCAGCCTTAGATGAAGGCCTAGGCAGAGCCCCACTGCAATCCTGCAGATCTCCTATTCAGTGACAACTCCTATTCTCTGCCCAGCCTCCTTTCAACTCAGGGATAGCACCATCCTTTTTTTTTTTTTTTTTTTTTTTGAGATGGATTCACAAGCTGTCACCCAGGCTGGAGTGCAAAGTCACGAAATCACCTAACTCAAATATCCACTTCATGGGTTCAAGTGATTCTCTTGCCTCAGCCTCTTGAGTAGCTGGGATTACAGGTGCATGCCACCATGCCTGGCTAATTTTTGTATTTTTAGTAGAGACGGGGTTTCACTATGTTGGTCAGGCTGGTCTTGATCTCCTGACCTCATGATCCACCCGCCTTGGCCTCCCAAAGTGCTGAGATTACAGGCATGAGCCATAGCACCCGGCCCAGCATCATCCATTTATTCTTTCCTTCATTCAACATTTAAGACTTGCTTCCTTTAGGGTAGGCCCTGTTCTAGATGCTGGAGACAGAGGCAAAATAAAAATAATGAGCTGTTTCCACTGAGTTACCAGGCAACAAGGTAAGGGCTGTGATGGAAGTGTTTTGTGGACAGGGAAACAGGTATCCCCAGTCCTGTGAAGCTGATGACTGGATACCCTCTTCTAGCTACTGGCATTTTTGTTTTCCAAGCACTTTCAATTTGATGATGCCTGTAGCCTTTTCTTTGGGCTCTTAGAATGACACCTCAGAGAATACCTAATCCCAATGCCTTCATTTTACACATGAAGAAACTAAGACTAGGAAAAGGAAGTCGTGAGCCTGAGTTACACAGACAGGCTGCATCATCCCCATGCAGCCAGACAGATCTTCAAGAATAATCTTCCTGGAGATTTATGGTGAAAGTGAAAGGTTAATATTAGTGCTCAATGGCATCCAGAATAAAATGCACAATGAGAGAGGAGTCACTGTTACCTAATTTCAGGCAGCCTTGGGAAGGCCTGTAAGGGGACCCCTTAGCTTCGTAGTGTCACAGTGCTTTTTATACTACATCCATCCACCTTACTGCAAGCTCATTCTTTAGCAAACAGATAAAACAATTTCACTATGCAGAATTTCTGTAAAGTTGTCTTCAGTCAAAAGCTTAAAATAGTAGCTCTACTCTCTTGGGTAGTGATGAAAAATCAGGGAGTCATTTGCTCAGACACAAACACTATGACCCCTGGATCATACCCACAGTCGTGTGTTTCTACAGTCAATAATAGTACAAATACAATAAAACTTCACACTTTACATACTGCTGTATAATTTTAAGCCTCTTCCACAGTCATCATCATTATCTGATCCTGACTCCCCCAAATGAAAAGTGGAATATGTGCTGTTTCCTGAGTGACTTAGTCCATTCAGGCTGCTGTAACAGCATACCATCGATTGGGTAGCTGTTAAACAATGGAAATTTATTGCTCACATTTCTGGAGGCTGGGAAGTCCAGATCAAGGTGCTGGCAGATTCTGTGCCCAGTGACCTGCTTCCTGGTTCATAAATGGCTGTCATCTTTTTGTGTCTTCACATGGCAGAAGGGGTGAGGGAGCTCCCTGGAGTCTCCTCTATGACGCTAACCCCATTCATGAGGGCTCTACCTTCCCAAAGGCCCCATCTCCAAATTCCATCACCTTGGGGATTCAATTTCATCATGTGAATTTTGGAGGGACATAAACATTCAGTCCATAGCACTGGGCTTATAGCTTATGAAACTCTGCATGCAGAAGTTAACCGACTTAAGGTTCACACACTGGGCATGTGGTGGAGACAGGGTTGGGATCTGGCTGGAGACAGGATGTCCTGAGTTTCTGCTGCACACACAGCCCTTCTGAACAGAATGATGACTCCTTCTCCAGGCTGCTGCGCTTCATGCTTCTGGATCAGCTATTCCAGGCCGACAGATCTGCTAACTGTTCTTTCCATCGCGCAAGGCTGCAATGGGAGGAAGCTTCCTGATGAGGGCCTTCATGAAGTTCACTGGTCAGTAACACACCTGGTAAGATGTCAGAGATCGGAAGAGAACCTAGGGGAACTTTGCTGGGGTCACCCAAAAACGGGCAATCCTATGCCTTTATGTATCTTGAACGTAAATGAACGTGAACAAGAGGCAAAGAGGAGTGGGGTGAAGGGCATGGACCCTAAGCCTGGCTGCTGGATTCAAAGCCTGCTTTGCCACCTACCAGCTGTAAGGCCTTGGGCAATCACTTAACCTCATCTGTTTCTTTATTTGTGAAACAGGGGTTGTGACAACATCTACCTCATAGGGTTGTCATGAGGATTAAGCGAGTTAATACTTATTAAATGCTTATGGCAGTTTTTGGCATGTGGTAAGTTATTTATGAATGTTTGTTAAATAATGATGGACCTCTAAGGCAGCGATCCCCAAACATTTTGGCACCAGGAACCAGTTTCATGGAAGACAGTTATTCCAAGAATAGAGGGTAGGGGATGGTTTTGGAATGAAACGGTTCCAGCACAGATCATCAGGCATTAGATTCTCATAAGGATCACACAACCCAGACCCCTCACACGTGCAGTTCTCACAGAGCTCCCGTGAGAATCTAATGCCACCGATGATCTGACAGGAGGCAGAGCTCAGGTAGTAATGCTCTCTTGCCCACCGCTCACCTCCTGCTGTGTGGCCTGGTTCCTAACAGGCCACGGACCAGTACCAGTCCATGGCCCAGGGGTTGCAGACCCCTGCTCTAGGGGTCAGGTGCTGTACTGGTACTATGGCAAATGAAGGGCCAGGGCATACCACTGAGCCCAGGGAGCCCACGACCTGCCCACTGCCATTGTCCACGTGAAATCATGGCCATATCCTCCACTGAACTCTCCATGTCAAATATTTAACATCTCTTTTAACAACAAAGTATTTAACAACTGGTGGTATGAATGAGAGTTAAATAAGCTTAATCTCAGGGATTAGGAGGGTGGTCGTAAGGAAGGATAGGATGAGGTCCCTACCTATGGATGTCAGAAATGAAACTGAGACTGAGCACTGTCAGTCTCTGTCTTATCCCTTCCAGCAGGACAGCCACTGGGCACCTGTGACTGTTGAGTAGCTGGAAGGTGGCCAGTCCAAACTGAAGTGTGCAGTCAGGCTAGAACCAAAACAGAAAGCATGTCAAATATCTAATTAGTACATTTTCATATTTATTCTCTGTTGAAATGATAGCATTTTCAATACATTGGGTTAAATAAAATATACTATTTAAAATTAAGTTCACTTGCTTCTTTTTACTTTTAAAAATATGGCTACTAGAAAAGTTTAAATTGCATCTGTGGTTGTGTTTGTGGCTCACTTTATTAGCCCAGTGCAGAATGACATGGATCCCAGCAGATGAATGAGCTGAGAAAGGAAATATTCAACTTCCCTTGGGAAGCAGCTCACAGAAAAGGCGAGAGTTTGATGCGGGTCCCAGGAAGATGCTCTTTCCTGTGTATTCAGTGCCTGACAGAGGTCCCATTCTTACTGGGTGCTCATCTTTGATTTGTTGAATTATTGCCAAAATGTGACCTGGCTGTGGGGTGGGAAAGAGAGCAGGAAAGCAAGCAGGCCTGGGAGCAGATGCTCTAAATTTGCAGTACATCCCTTATACACCTGAAGATACTAAAAGTAAAATAGCTGGCTGGAGCCCATTTCTCGCCAGTCGCAGGCAATGGCCATCCATCTGGGGCTCTCTATTTTGTCGAGTTGGCCTCCACTGAATCAGTTCTTTGGAGGACTTTGCTGACGCCAGCCTTGGTGCCTCCATTTTAAACTGCTGTGTGAAGAAAGGTTTGGACTTCATTGCCTCCTTTTCTTGGTGGCTGACTTGAGCCCTTCCCACCTTCCCCGGACCACATCCCCGCACCATCCATGGAAGAAAGTTTAGGAAAAGTTGAGTTTCTGCAAATGGCTCTCGGGAAGGGAGGGGGAGGATTCAGGAGGGCCGAGCTGGTGGCCGACCTCGGAAAGCCAAGACTAATTCCGCAGTCTAGTCACTCCGTCAAACATTTAGTGTATCCGGGTGATTGTTCCCTGGTAGGCCAAGACGGTCTATCTGCTGGGCCTTTTGTCATGTTAACTGCAGCCGATCAATGGATTGAGGTCAGGACTTCTGATGTAGGTGCAAGCTTAGAGGGAAAAAAGTCTCAAAGATTCATTTTTTCTCGTCTGGTAACACTCCGGTCACTTATTTTTTCTCAGTTAGCCTCTGCCGCTCTAAAGTGGATATTGATCAGTGCTTTAATGCAAACCTGTCAAATTAATTTTGCAGACCTGGGATATGACTGGCCTAAAATTGCTTCTGCATCTGTTCTCTGCAGCAAGCCTATGAATTTTAATCACGGCCAGAATGGGTTGGTGGCTTTTTTTGTTAGAAACTTGAATAGGAAAGGTTTAAACTGTAAATGCCAGGGAATGATGCTGTTTTGTTCTTTTCAGAAACTCATGTGGTGGAGGTCAAAGAAATTATTATGTCGGGTGTATTCCTGGCAGATGCTGTGGGAAGCTTTGCGGGCTGACATTCTCCAGAGCTGCGCCTGGGGAACGGCAGTGCCTCCGTAAACACAGGCAGTGGCAGAGCCGCAGCTCTGGGGAGTGGCCGGCACCGGGATGCCTACCTAGTTTGCCACCCTGGCCTGTGGCGCTATCCCTGCCTACTGTTTTTTGTTATCCAAGACAGCTTTACCTCCTGGGGGTGAAGGAGGCTTCGATTTCACTTTGTTTTGAAGATTTAGGTTCAAGACCTGGCTCTGCCTCACCCTCCTACGTACTGTGGGCAAGACAGATCTCTTTTTGAGACTCAGGTAATCGTAGAAATTATTTCATGTCAAGAACCATCCTAACTAAGGCCAGGCTCCTCCAGACAGGGCCACGCCATGTCAGCTCCCTACGCCCAGGAGTCCTGCAAGAGCAGGGCAGTCCTCAGCTCCCAACAGAGCTTTCACTGTGTCCCCTGCAGCTGCTGTCCCGAGTCCTGGTGGGAGGCTCCCAGCCCCTCCACACCTCAGATCCTGGGTGTGGAGCCAGAGCTGACACCGCCACTGTCATGCCCACTTATGGGCAGCACTACAACTGCCATCAGAGGGTCTTCCTGCTGCTTGCATTCCCTGGGTACTTTCCCCAACTAAACTACTGCAGCCAGACAGCCCTTTTGCAGGGAAAGGTGTTCCTGGCATCCCCACTTCTCTGGGAAAGGGTGGCACATCTGCCCCACCCACCCAGGGGCTCTGTCCCTCTGGTGGCAGCTCCCCTCCCGACAGACATGGCAAGTTCACTTGGCACAAAATCAATCAACTACGACCCTAACTGTATTTGCCCTTCACTGTACATCATCATCATCTATTTATTGAGTAGCTATTATGTGCTAGGCTCTGTTCTCAGTGCTTTTCATACATTACCTAACTTAATGCTCACGAAAAACATGCAAGAGAGGTGTTAGGAAGGCAACTGAGGCACAGAGGTGAAATAATCTCACCCAACCTGCACAGCTCACTCACGGCAAAGCTAGGCTTGAACTCAGGCCATCTGGCTCTAGCACCCACATTGTGATGTGCTTTAAGCACTGTCTGTCTGTCTCTGCCATGTGCACCACGATGTGGTGTCACCTTATCTGGGTCCCTGATTTTGTATCTGTGTTATTTTTATTTCCCCAATAAAACTCCAAACTCCTCGAGGGTGTCACCCTTCCTATTTCTTAATACCCAAATAGATAAATGAAGGTGAAGAATCACATGGTCACAGAGAACAGGTCAGGGAAGGGTTTGGGGACAGCTTTGAAGGCAATTCTGACAAATTCAGCTTTACAAAGTAAGGGGGAGAGATGGGTGAGGGTTAGAGAGAAGTGAGAAAGAGGAGAGACAGGAGAAGAGAAGAGAACAGAAGAGAAGAGGGAATGATTTCATTTCACATGGGCATATCTTGTCTCTCCAACTGTGAGGTCCCAGCAGTGGGAAGTAGGGAGGTGAACCCCCTCCCTCTCCCTGGAGTAACGAGCTGGAGGGGCTGGAAGACTTGGAGCTCAGAGCCGGCCAACACTCCCAGCTCAGAGAACTGGGCATTGAAAGGCCCCTCAGGAGCCCCTGGGAACTCACATGAGGGCCCACAAGAGAACAACACCTGGAATGCTGTGGCTGAGGCATTGCTGGCCTGCCAGGGGTCAACAGAGAAACAGCAGAGCCATTAGAGAGAGGACTCCCCCGTACCTGTTGTACCCAAGGAACACTTGTCTCCCTCCCTGGGACCTTCCTGGAAGAACTGGACACTGAGGAGGGAAGGGGCCTGGGTTATCTCAGAGCCTGGCCAGCCTCCTCCTCCCCAATCCCATACCCCTATCCTCCTTGCCCCAGACAACCCTCAAGAGAGTTGGGGTCCCTCTCACACTACACTGGGGAGAAGCAAAGAGATGCTGTTCAAACGGAACTTGAAGTTATACTTTGAACTGAACAGGATTGTCCTCACTGAAAGTGATCAGAAAGTTATGGAATCCAAGTCGTCATTGAAGAATGGAGGTAGGAGACTGAGCGTAGTAGGGTTGTCATCATGCTTACTTCTTTTCGGTGAGCACAGACACCCCCCAGCCCAGAAACAGCTCCCTGTGTCACATGGCTTTTAAACCTGAGAAAGGATCCTAATTGGACAGGTTTGGTTCAACCCTCAGTCCCTCCCTGTGGACTGGTCACTGTGGGGGAAGTTCTGTAGGTAGAGGACCTCAGCCCATCCACAGGGAGCAGGGGAGTGGGGTAGGGGAAAGATTCTCTTAGTAGCAGCAGCAGGGAGCTTGGAGATAGTTACCTGCATGGAGGGAGTCAATCCCAGTGTGTTTTGTGGCTGTGCACAGCTTTGTGCTGAGTTCATCCATTCATCTCAAGGGAGTCAATGCCACTCCTGCCAGAATGGGGTCTCCAATCCTACCACATTGCCTCCCATATGTAAGCTGGGTCTCCCATGTGTGAGAACAGGCTCCTGTGAGGCCCCTGCCTCCTTCCCCAGCATCCTTCTCTACACCAAGCAGAAAGCCGAGGAGGTGGGAGGCACTCAGTGAATGCCTCGTGAATGAGTGCCTGCCTGAGTGAATGAATGACCCTATGAATGAAAGGAAAGGAAATGAAAAGCAATTAGACACACACATACCCACCGCTCACCTAACCACACAGCTTCCTGCCCTCCGCTCATCTGCTAAAAGCTCTGTGCCCATAATATCAGGTTTGGGCTCCTCAGTCCCTGAGGGGAGAGGCAAGGAGCTGCTGATTTGTGGTCTGCAAGAGAAGGCACCAGGCTAGGGATCAGGGGAGTTGTCCTGCTGTTAATTACCTGTGTGACCTTGGGCAAGCCACTTAACCTGCCTTTGCTTCAGTTTTGTCATCCATCAAATGGGGCTAATGCTCTCTGTGTATTTCCCCCACAACGGAGATGAGAGGAACAGACAATATGAATAAGAAAGTTAACAGCACTTGGACAAACCTAAAAGAAAAACAGTGAGGAAGAAGGATGGCTTTCTTATGTCCCTGGGCCTCCATGGGGATGCATTGGATTACAGAGCTGGATGTTAGGGTGGTGTGTGGAGAAGGCAGGAAGGCCCTCGGCATTGAGGAGCTCACACTGAGTAGAAAATCCCCCAACATCCAGAGGGTGGTCCTGTCATGTGCCCAGCCCTGAGAAGGTAGAATTTAAAAATGGAAGAATCCTGCCTGCCCTTAAGGAAAGATACACACCTGTAAACAACTGGATCTACAAAAAGGGCTCAACGGTCACAGAAAATCAGTCAGCCCATAGATATTTGTTGAGCACCTATTATATACTGGGCGCTGTTCTAGAAATTCAGGATAAGAGGTAGACAGAGTCCTGCCCAAAGAGCTACACACCAAGGAATGAATGAACACATAAACAAGCAGACAGTAAATGAATGGGATAGCAACAGAGCCTGGTAAATGCTGTAAAAAAAAAAAAAGTAATAACAGGCTGGGTGTGGTGGCTCATGTCTGTAATCCCAGCACTTTGGGAGGCTGAGGCCAGTGGATCACCTGAGGTTGGGAGTTTGAGACCAGCCTGGGCAACATGGTGAAACCCCGTCTCTTCTAAAAATACAGAATTAGTCATGTGTGGTGCTGCACGCCTGTGATCCTAGCTATTCGGGAGGCTGAGGCAGAAGAATCGCTTGAACCCAGGAGGCAAAAGTTGTGGTGAGCTGAAATTGCACCATTGCACTCCAGCCTGGGCAATAAGAGTGAAACACCATCTCAAAAAATAAAAAAATTAAAATAATAATAAATAGGGTAACGCCATAAAGAGCAGCTGAGTTGGAGTAGGAGGCTGCTTTGGTGGAATGATCACAGAAAGGGCCTGGGAGGTGGTGACATGAGAACAAAGGCACACAGTTGACAGCCAGACAGAGGAGGGAGGGGCCAGAAACAGTCAGTGTGCCTCGAGCACAGGAAACACAGGATAAGGTGGGCTGGGCCTGGCAACATCCACCTTTGCTGACTATGAGGAGGAGGGCAAGGCAGTGGGAACCTACTTGAGGCTTAAGTAAGGATGGACATGATCTGAGAGAGAGAGAACAGCCAAGCAGATACAGCACAGTGTTGGCGACGGATGGATACGGGTGATGAAGGCATGAGAATTCTTGTATTTTTCTTGCAGATTTTCCATTTGTTTGAAATTATTCAAAATAAAAAGATGAAAAACAAAAGACCACTTGCTTCTGGTAGACAGTTGATTTCAGGGGTTGCGGAAGGCTGGTGCCAAGCGAGGAGGAAGGACACCTGAGGAGGCTCTTGCAGGAGTCTAGGTGACTTGGACTAGGGGGAAGATGGAAGAGAGGGTCATTTTCAGGTCATATTTAAGGAAGTCTCTGTTTGTTTTGCATTGCTCCTATAACAAGTTACCACAAACATGGTGGTTATCAACAACACACATTTGTCACCTTGTAGTTCTATAGGCTAGAAATCCAACACAAGTGTCACTGGGCTAAAATCAAGATGTTGGGCTGTGCTTCTTTCTGGAGGCCCCAGGAGACAGTTCGTTTTCTTGCCTTTCCAGCTGCCAGAGGCCTCTTTCTAGCCCTCACACAGAACCTCCTGCTTATAGAACCATAGAGGGTATTGAATCCTTCTCACGCTGTCATCTCTCTCTGACCACAGCCTGGAAAGGTCCTTGCTTTGAAGGACTCATGTCGTTGTGCTGGGCCCACCCAAATAATCCAGAATAATCTTTCCATCTCAAGATTCACAAATCTTTTTGTTTGTTTTTTGAGACAGAGTCTCGCTCTGTCACCCAGGCTGGAGTGCAGTGGTGCAATCTCCGTTCACCGCAAACTCCGCCTCCCAGGTTCAAGTGATTCTCCAGCCTCAGCCTCCCAAGTAGCTATCACTACAGGCATGCACCACAGCTTCCAGCTAATTTTCTTTGTGTTTTAAATAGAGACGGGATTTCACCATGTTGGCCAGGCTGGTCTCGAACTCCTGACCTCAGGTGATCCACCTGCATAGGCCTCCCAAAGTGCTGGTATTACAGGCGTGAACCACCACGCCTGGCCTAAGAGCCACAAATCTTAATCACATTTACAGAGACCCTTTTTCCACGCAAAGGAACATATTCACAGATTCATGGAGATCAAGGTGTGGATATTTTGGGGGACCACGATTCTGCCTACCAAAAGGTAAAACCATTAGAGTGAATTAGACTGGATTTGGGTGTGAGGGAAAGAAATGAACCAAGAATGACTGTGGGGTTTCTCACGTGAGCCACCAAGTGAAGGATGGAGCCATTGCTCCAGAGAGCAAGCCCCTTGGGAGGAGTGGGCTGGTGGGATGGGGAGAGTCAGGGAATCAATTGCTCTGCTGAAAATGTGCAAAGTTTGGGTTGGCACAGGGCAGAGTAACTGAGAGAGCCTCACACTGGTGCCAAGGGGAAGAGAGGAGCATAAGCAAAGGTGGGGCCTGAGAGTGGCACTCGTGGGGGTCACCGTACATGCCTCCTGGGTGTATAAGCAAGAACTGAGCCCCTGATAGTCACCGGGCCTGGAGATATGAATACCTTCATACATAAAAGATGTTCCGGAAAGAAACGGAAGGCCAGATGCAGACGTGGTTGGACAGACAGGTTGGGGTCTGGTTTACAAGGCCTTGTGTGCTAGGTCATCAGGTGTGGGCATGAGGCAGGAACAAGGAGTGGCCCCTGCAGGGCCTTAAGGAGACACACGACACAACGCAGAAAAAAGGACATGACAACACTTGCAGTCTCTAAACTGGCACCAAACTGGCCGAGTGTGGGCACATGCAGACAAGCTGGAGGCACGGGGCAAGGCGGCTCCAGCCCAGCCGGGGAATCCTGGCTTGGGCCTGTCCCTTCCTGCTGTTCCTGGCTTTAAGGGATGTACCTGGCATCGCAGGGTGGGGGATGTGTGGAAGGAAGGGGAGAGGCATCTCTTCCTCTTTCTGAACTGCCGCTCTTAAATCAAATGATTCAATCCAGGTGGAAGAGGCTTGGCAGCTGGGAGGGAAGAAGAAGGAGAAGCAGACGATAAAAAAAAAAAAATCAATAACGCTTCCCCATAAAATAAATTGAGATTTGTGGAATTCACTTCCACTTGACATCAAAGATGCCGATTTGGTGAATTCGTTTAAGGCCAAATTGAAAACGTATCGTTTTAATCCGGGTCCCCAGGCTGCCCCAGGTTCCGTGGCAAGAGCCCTGGGGACTGGGTTTACTGCAGCTCCCAATGCTCATTTGGGGCAGATTGATCTCCATGGCTTTGGAGAAGCTGTGCTGTGGGTGGCAGGAAAGGTGGATGGTTCCCCACCCCCTCCTCAGGGCCAAGGTCCCTCCAGCTAGGATGCCGCCAGGAACCACTGATGTGGCCACGCTTGGCTGCCTGAGAAGTGGATTTAAGAGAGAGACGCAACGCTGGCTGGCCAGAACCTAGGGCATCATGCAGCTCTTTCGACCTTACCACGCCTTCCTGTTTCCTTGTGTAAATTAGCGCGCAATAAACTACAAGATACATCATAGAGTGGGCCCACTGTGGTTCTGGATCCGCTCCCTCAGAGCGTGGGTATGAAGTGAATGGTGGTGTGGCCAGTGAGGGAAGGGGGTCACTAAATAGTAAGAAAACAAGGCAAACCCATGACAAATGAGCACCCCAAGGGTTTCCTTGGCCTGGGCCTTAAAGAAAAGAGGACAGGTCTAAAAAGCATTGGATGAGGCTCCAAAACACATCTTCACTAAAGTTAGGATCCAGTCCTGTGTGAGGGGCTTCCCTTGTCCAAGACATGGACACCAGGGCAGGAGAGTCTGCAGGCTGGCAGGTTAGGATGATGTCAATCCCAGACTTTGAAGAAGCCATCTCTGACTGGACAGGAATGGCCAGGCTTGGGGTGGTGTGGCTAGGACAGCTCAGAAGTGTGGTCCAAAGTGCAGAGTGCTGGTCACCAATAAGCATCCTGGGTGAGCACATCCAGGCTGCATGAATTTAGGCAACTGAACCTCCCTGTGCCTCTGAGTTCTTATGTATAAAAGGCTGGTGTCGGGGGCAGGCACCATGGCTCACACCTGTAACCCCAGCACTTTGGGAGGCCGACGGGGGAGGAATCCTTGAGCCCAGGAGTTCAAGACCAGCCTGGGCAACATCACAAAATCCTGTCTCTATAAAAGCATAGATGTATTAATAATAAAAATAATAATATAGAGGGAAGAAGGGTAATAATGGCCTTGCCACACAGGATTACCTTGGACGCTTCTTTTTCTTTTTTTCTTTTTTTTTTTTTTGAGACAGAGTCTCACTCCATCGCCCAGTCTGGAGTGCAGTGGCACAATCTTGGCTCACTACAACCTCTGCCTCCTGGATTCAAGAGATTCTCCTGTCTCAGCCTCTCGAGTAACTGGGACTACAAGTGTGCACCCCAATGCCAGGCTAATTTTTCTATTTTTAGTAGACATAGGGTCTCACCATGTTGGCCAGGCTGGTCTGGAATTCCTGACCTCAAGTAATCCACCCACCTCCCTCTCCCAAAGTGCTGGGATTACAGGTGTGGCCCACCCCACCAGCCTACCTAGGGCCATTAAATGAAAAAATATAAAACACCCAGAATGATGCTTGGCAGATTGTTGACACTCAATCAATGTTACTATTTTGATGATTACAGTGACCAGTGGTGGCTTTGGTCAAGCCATTGAGCCCTCACCCAGTGTCCTCTCTGTAAAGTACATGAGTGAAACACAATGCTCTCTGTGGTCCACAGCCCCGAGTCTTTGCTTCTGTGGGTCCTTCTTCTCACCTGTGTGAATGCACAGCCAAGCAAGGGCTGTTCATCCCAGGGCTTCTAGTCTCAGCAGTTTCCAGCCCTGACCCCTTGGGACCTTGGGCAGAGACATTTGAGCATCTGCAAGAGCCCCAAGAGAGTCAGCCCAGAGAGAAGCCCAGGAAAGGTGGTAAGGGCTAAAGCAAGACCAAATCCATGGCCAAATCCATCCCAGAGCCAACTTGGACTTGCTGCGACTGGGCCCTGGGCTTCCGTACTTGAGCTTGATTTGACCTCCTCAAATTGAATGCTCACTTTAGCCTAGATTTGCGAAGCAATTTGTTAATGCTTCTGTGCAGGGGCTGTTTTCTCTAGGGTTTTAAAGAAAAAACTCATTTCAATGTAAAATTCATAGCACCAAATTGAAATGTATTCTGAGCAGAGTGAGCGGTTCAGAATTTCCAGACCCTGGCGATCAGCAGCACGTCACATTGTAATTACACCTTTCTTTGTACATCAGCTGCAGGCCTGGGGAGGAAAATAAAAGATAATACTGACCCTTTTGAGAAGAGAAAGAACTTTTGTGATTGTTCCTTTTTAAACAGAGTTCTCCCAAGATGATAGGAGAGAGAGAAACCTGAATTAATCTACCAAGGGGAACAAAACCATTAGTATCCTTAGCCTCCCTAGCCAAGATCGGTTCTGCTCAACAGTTGCTGGAGTTTGACTCTTATTTCTTCACATGCATTGGGCAAAATAATAATAATAAAGCATCTTCTTTCCAGCACATCTTGGTTCATTTTGCTCAAAGAGGATCCCTAGCATCTCCCTCCTCAACACACACACACATGCACACACACGTGTGTATACATACAAGCACATATACACATCACACATGTGCACACAAAAAACTGCTCACACATACACATATGGGCACATGCATTCATACTTATACATGTCACACATAAACATACATGAGCACCATACACACATGCCACATTTCATAAGCTTAGCGACAGACATACATACACTTCTCTCTGTTAAAAACAACACTAGCAGGCCCATAATTGGATCATAGTTCTAAAAATAGAGAAATCTGGATAAGGCCTGGTTTAGATTATACCAGGGAATTCTTGTTAATTTTCTTAGGCATAATGATGATCTCATGATTAAACAGTAGAATGTCTCCATTCTCAGGAGATACAGGCTGAAGCTGTATAGCGTCAACATATCTGCAACTTGTTTTCAAATGATAACGAGAAAGAGAGAGAGGAAGTAAATATGGTAACCTGTTAACAATTGTTGGAACTGGGTATCTGGGTACAGGGCAGAGGTGCATTCCTTGTACTACTCTTTAAATAGTTTGTATGCTTGAAATTTTTGTCCTAATTAAAAATCAAGCAAATCAAAATCAGTGAGAACATTTCCAAATTGTATGCAGTTGTCAATTTCTTTGAAATCTTCCCTTTGTATCCCTTCTGTGTATGGTAATTGCATAAGGACTTCAAATTTTGATAACCCACACACAGATCTAATTTTTTAAGCAAGCATTAGGGTATTTTTTAAATAGTGTCTGGCAAACAGAGAAGCTCTGAAAGGGCAGGAAAGGAGAGCAAAAGGTTTTCTTAGGTCAGGTGAAAATTTGCAACTCTCTTACTTTAATCTTGATGAGTCAGGTCTTTAGCCTTTAATAATATTTACTGCAGGAGTCATAGCTCTAATCACTCAAACTAATGAGCTTCTATAATTAATATTAATAGATTACGAATTTGATCTGCAGAGTATGAACTCAACTTTATAGCTAAAAGGAAGGTACTTGAATGTCACTTGGCAACTGAGGCAAAGATGGTATATGGGTTAATTTTCAAGCAGTTGGAGGCTGTGGGCCCTTTGCCTTCTATTTAGAGGCAACTGTCAGCTACAGTTTATGGGAAAAAAATTTAAAACCGCACAACAAAATCTGCCACTTGCTTCCTCATTAGAATCCTCATGATAATACATCCCCACTCGCTTCTCAGCCCTTACAACAATAACAGCTAACAATTATAGAGGGCTCCCCACGTGCCAGGCATGAATAACTTATTTAACTCTATGGAGTTAAATAAGTTATCTTCATTATCATTACATATAATTATTATATGTATATTATTATATGTGTATATTATATGCATGTGTTATATAAACGTATAATTTATAATTATATGATATATGCATAATATATGTGTGTATATTATATGTACATATTATAATAATTATTTATTATTATTTTTACATACAATTATTATCCCCATTTCACAGGTGAGAGAACTGAGGCAAGGTGAGCAGCAGAAAGCAAAGACAGACTGTGTGTCCAAGCAGTCTGACCCCAAAGTCTGTGCTTTCAGGGATTCTGATAAACCACCAGTACCCATCAGACTCAATGCCCCTGCCAGAGATGTCCCTCTGAGGCTGGCCACATCCCTCCACCAGGCCCCCAGGGACAGATTTTTGGTCATGGCATTTCGAAACATTTTCTGGAGCTGGTGTTTCTGCAGTAATGCCTCCACTAGCTGAGTGAGAAACCATGCCAATAACACCTTGCTTTGTCTGAACCTCTGGGTTAAATAACTGCCTGGTGGGCAGATCTTTCTCCACTGGTTCTGATCCATCGTTCAGGTTTCCCCTGTTTGCCCCCACCCAATGCAAACCTGTGTTACAGCCACAGAAGCTTCTGCTTCTGTGCAAAGCAGCTCCCTATGGGGTTACTTGTGCTATTTCCTCCACTTAGAAGGAACTTCCCATTCCTTGCCCCAAAAAAGAAGTCAGAACAGGTGCTCTTGGATGGGTCAAATCAGATCACCTCCCCTACTGTCCCTGCCAGGGAGAATTCCATGTTCCTGCTTTGTGGATTGATGGAACAGCATTGCTGGAAATACTTGCCAGCATTTCTTCCATACTCCCTGCCTTCTCTGGGCATACACCTATTTTGTTCCGGTGACACTCCTCCCCCTTGGGACTTAGAGGTGAATCTTGGGAGGTCTAAGCTAGTTCTGCTTATTACATTCTCTTCAGTTAAAAGCTAGTTCAGGAATGCACGTAGGACCCTACATGCCCATATCAGGCTAACAAGCCATGTTTGGAGACTTGTGAAGCAGGTTTCCTCCCTGATAAACAGAGGTCCCACCTGGCAGGCAGTGATGTGCCTGCTTCTTTCCTGGATGTTGCTGGGAAGTGATGCCAGGAGCTGCTGTAGCCAGCCTGTAGCCAGCTTTGGGATCAAACCCCTGGCACATGGGTGGGGGGCAGGGGCCAAGAAAGAGCACAAAAATGGGTCCATACTGTGCTGGAGCTGTCTGGCCTCAGGACTTCCCATTATGGGAGATTATAAATCCCTACTTTAAGTTTACTGTTACTTGCAACCAAAACCACCCTGATTGATAAGATCCACATCACTTACTGCTTTGTACTTTGGGTTACAGGCAGCTGTGTAGGGTCTGTCTTCCTGCTTTTGTTCTGTTTAGGCCAATTTTGTTCCCTGAAGACATATATCTTGTTTTATTCAACCTGTACTTTTCACATCCAGCTCAGTGACTGGTCCATGGTAAAAAGTAATTTGTTAACCAGGGTGTTGATGGATCCCAGTGTTTCCTGGGTGGCTTCCTCTTAGAAATTATCCAAAAGGATTTATTCATCTCACATCCTTTTTGGACTAAGATAGCTCCCTTCCTTACACCTTATGTAAAAATTAACTCAAGATGGATTAAAGACTTAAATGTAAGAACTAAAACCATAAAAACCCTATAAGAAAACCTAGGCAATACCTTTCAGGACATAGGCATGGGAAAAGACTTCATGACTAAAACACCAAAAATACCAAAAGCAATGGCAACAAAAGCCAACATTGACAAATGGGAGCTAATTAAACTAAAGAGCTTCTGCACATCCAAAGAAACTATCATCAGAGTGAACAGGCAACCTACAGAATGGGAGAAAATTTTTGCAATCTATCCATTTGACAAAGGGCTAATATCCAGAATCTACAAAGAACTTAAACAAATTTACAAGAAAAAAACAAATAACCCCATCAAAAAGAGGGTGAAAGATATGAACAGACACTTCTCAAAAGGAGACATTTATGCAGCCAACAAACATATGAAAAAAAGCTCATCATTACTAGTCATTAGAGAAATGCAAATCAAAACTACATTGAGATACTATCTAATGCCAGTTAGAATGGCGATTATTAAAAAGTCAGGAAACAAGAGATGCTGGAGAGGATGTAGAGAAATAGGAATGCTTTTACACCGTTGGGAGTATAAATTAGTCCAACCATCGTGGAAGACAGTGTGGTGATTTCTCAAGGATCTAGAACTAGAAATACCATTTGACCCAGCAATCCCATTAGTGGGTATATACCCAAAGGATTATAAATCGTTGTACTATAAAGACACCTGCACAGGAATGTCTATTGTGGCACTGTTCACAATAACAAAGACTTGGAACCAACCCAAATGCCCATCAATAATAGATTGGATAAAGAAAATGTGGCACATATACACCATGGAATACTATGCAGCCATAAAAAAGGATGAGTTCATGTCCTTTGCAGGTACATGGATGAAGCTGGAAACCATCATTCTCAGCAAACTAACATAAGAACAGAAAACCAAACACCGCATGTTCTCACTCATTAGTGGGAGTTGAACAATGAGAACAAATGGACACAGGGAGGGAAACACCACACACTGGGGCCTGCCTGGGGGTGGGGGACTGAGGAGGGATAACACTAGGAGAAATACCTAACGTAGATGACGGGTTGATAGGTGCAGCAAACCACCATGACACGTGTATACCTATGTAACAAACCTGCACATTCTGCACTTGTACCCCAGAACTTAAAGTATAAATACAAATAAAAATAAACAAATATTCAAGGAAGGAAGGAAGGAAGGCTGGCAGGCAGGCTGGCAGACAGGCTAAATTAAGTGTATCTATTAAGAATATTGTTACTTCTAGAAAGGGTTTCTGTGACAACCCCCATGGGAGAGGCCCCCACCTCCAAGGGCAGTGTGAGATTAAGGTGTGGGAATAGCAATGTTTTTCAACCTTCTCTTCATCCATACTCTCCTTTGATACTTTAACATTCTCATGTGTCCCCCAGAGAATTTTATAAGATCCCTGGGGAAGAAGGGCATCTTCTCTATCTTGGGAATTTCTATCTTCAGCAACTTCCCATCATTCAGAAAGATTTTTCTGAAGCATTAATTTCTGTAGTTTACATATTTAGGAATTAGGTTTTAGCCTGGAGTGGTGGTTTATGCCTGTAATCTCAGCACTTTGGGAGGCCAAAGTGGGTGGATCACCTGAGGTCAGGAGTTCCAGACCAGCCTGGCCAACATGGCAAAACCCCATCTCTACTAAAAATACAAAAATTAGTCAGTTGTGGTGGTGGGCACCCGTAATCCCAGCTACTCAGGAGGCTGAGGGAGGAAAATCGCTTGAATCAGGGGACGGAGGTTGCAGTGAGCCGAGATTGCGCCACTTCACTCCAGCCTGGGCAAAAGAGCCAAACTCAGTCTCAAAAGAAAGAAAGAAAAAGAAAGAGAGAGAGAGGGAGGGAGGGAGGAAGGAAGGAAGGAAAGAAAAGAAAAGTAATTAGGTTTTAAGAATATCCCCCAGATAAAATTATAGGATCAATCCCTTGTTTTCAAACTATCTCCCTTTTCCCCCTAGAGATTCTAACGTGGCCCTCTGCCTGGAGACCACTTGTCCAAAGCCCCATATGATCACATGCAAAGACCAGGCAAGGGTAAACCCCTGGCACTGGGCTTGTGTTGCTACATCAGCATTTGACTTAATTGCATATTTTGTTAACTGGTGATTGTAAATAGTGAGACACCATACTGTGCCTGCTTTGTTTTTATCTTTGGGGCTAAGGTTAATTGTGTTTGCAAGTTGCTTCAAATGCCCTCTGATAGTTGAGAGGTGTCTGTAATGTCCTCAGCCCTTAATTAAATAATCAAATGTTAGGATTGACAACTAAAACTTATGGCAGCTTCACAGTCTGCCAACAGCTGAGTGTCTCGCCAGTTCACAAATTCTATGGAAGGCTTCTCTCAGGCAGGAAATATGGCTGGGCAAAGCTGAGAAACAGGAAGACAAAAAACCCTAGACCAAGAGTTCAGATGGAAGTGCACCTGCAAGGCAAAGAGACAAACCCCAGATGGCCACAAGTTCTCCAAACAGATCACTGTCCTTGCCACGGGGCACAGTTCAGAACTTTGTGGGGTCCTGTTTCCAGCCTCTTCTCCTTCAGTTCACCCTGCTAGTTGACAGACCCTCCAAAAATGCTGTTCACCATATCACTCCTTGCTTAGAAATCTTTAGTTCACCATTCTACAAAAATTGACTGGACACCTTCTGCTAAATACACCTAGCACTGTGCAAGGTATTTTGCGGATGCAAAGATGAAAAGATAGTGGTTTCCCCTTGAAAGGGGAAATGAGGCATGAATTGTAACAGCACGTATGTATATTCTGCTGTACAGTACCAGTGTACTTGACTGTGATCATCAGAGATATACCCTAATGCACTGAAATGCATGCACACACAGAAAAGCCATAAAGTACCATAACAGAGGCCCCATACTTGCCAGGGGAGATAAGAAAATTAAGCCTCGGCCAGGCACAGTGGCTCATGCCTGTAATTTCAGCACCTTGGGAGGCAGAGGTGGGCGGATTGCCTGAGCTCAGGAGTTTGAGACCAGTATGGGCAACATGGTGAAACCCCGTCTCTACTAAAATACAAAACATTAGCTAGGTGTGGCAGCATGCAGCTGTAATCCCAGCTACTCAGGAGGCTGAGGCATGAGAATCGCTTGAACCTGGGAGATGAAGGTTACAGTGAGCCAAGATTGTGCCACTGTACTCCAGCCTGGGTGACAGAGGGAGACTCTGTCTCCAAAAAAAAAAAAAAAAGAATGAGCTTCACTGTGCCTCAGTTTCCATACCTGCAAAATGAAGATAATGATAGACTCTTCCTCAAAGGGCTATAGGGATGATTATATTAAGTGAATTAATACATGTAAAGTGCTTTGAATGATGCCTGGCACTTAGGAAGTGCTATAGAAATTTTTGCTACTATCATTAGTATTTACAGCTAACGCAAAAAGGAGGGTGAGGTTTGTGCCCAAGTAGATGTTTAAAAAAAAAACGAATACAGGTCATTAGGCTGAGATTGTCCCAGTGCCTTGGATTCCTAGGTAAGCAAACCAAAGTTCAACTCATTGCAAACAGTAAATCAAAACTTAAGCTTAACCAATCAGAAACCACCAAACTAACCTCTAACTAGAAGTTGTCCACTTTGACCTATCAAATGTGTTTTCTTTCTCTTACTTCTGTGACATTTTATAGAAGTTTCCCTTCCTGCCCCCTGGGTGAAGCCCAATCGCTTGCAGTCTGGTGCTGCCCAATTCATGAATCTCTGTCTGGTCAAATAAACTCATTACAATTTCAGTGTGCCTAAGTTTATCTTTTACCGCAGGGAATAAGAAACCAGTTGCCTAACAGAGTGTTTGGACACTTTAGCGCAGCCTTCAATGTCCAGAACTCTGAGTTCACCCTTCTTGGTCACCACTTCCAGGTTGGGACCTGGTCACAGCTAGTGAGGTTCCTCTCCACCTTGTCTCCTAAACTTAACAGGTGCACTCTCTTTTCTGCTCGTGCTCTCGCCTTTCCAGGATATGCATCCAAAACCCAGGCAGTGCGGGTCTCCTAGGGCCAGAAGTTCTGGAGCAGCTGCGCCCTGCCCACATGCTGTGGAAGTGTGTATTACACCATGGGCATTTGGTGCCAGAAGTTCCCATTCCCCTGAATTAGTTCAGTGTCCGGATCATCTCATCTCCCCAGGGAGCTGCCCTTAGGAGGCTATGCATATAACCAGATGAGAGACACAGTTCCTTTTTCAATGTGCAGATGCCTATACAAGACATTCCCCAAAATAACAGCCCACTTTACCAGGAGCTACCACTACCAGCAGCTACACTGGAAGTGTGGAGAGACAGAGGTAGGTTGCACATGACAAAAATTTTTTTTTTTTTTGAGACAAAGTCTCATTCCAGTTGTCCAGGCTAGAGTGCAGTGGTGTGATCTTCGCTCACTGTAGCTTTAACCTCCTGGGCTCAGGTGATTCTCCCATCTCAGCCTCCCGAGTAGCTGGAGCTATAGGCAATCTTGCATCTCATTCTTTACCACCCATCAAGGAGGAGTTGTTGCTGGCCACTTCAAGACTCTGGCCCCTCTCCCTTCACTCCTCTCCTCCCTCTGGTATTCCTATTTCTCTAGGTTCTGGTCCCAAACCTAGTTTGCAAATCCAGATGCATTAAGACACTTAGTGAAACCCAAAGACTCTTCCTTAAGCAGGGTCCACTCTCCTTGGGAGGCAACGATGGTTATGAATAGCAATATTGTCGTTTATGCATTGGAATCTCTTCCTCTTTCATGGTGAATCCTCAGATTGCTTGAGGAGGCAGGTGGGATCATTCCCTTAGTCTCCCCAGTTGCTCCTTTTCTCAGGAACCACCCCCTCCTTGAGTCTGAGCTTAAGGAGTCTGTTACGTTGTCCTGACTCAGTAGGACGGCCCTGCTCCAACCCACCCCAGCACATGACTCGCACCAATGACTGTCAGGGATGCAGTGTTGCCCATGTGCGGGTCTTGTTTGTGGAGGACCTGCTCCAGAATTCTCCAGAAAGCTTGTTTATAATACAGCTCTAAGAACACCACCCCCAGAAATCTGACTCAATAGGCAAAGAGGGGAGCTGGAAATCTGAGTGCTTTGTGCAGTGCTTCCTAGCAGATTACCTAGCACAGTCAAGTCTTGGAAGCCCCGTCACAGGGGGGTCTCCACCTGGAGTGGGATATGGGACCAGATGATGCCCAAGAACCCCTGCAGCTCAGAAGGAGTATTCCTCCAGGTTGGATTAGGATACCATCCTGATGCCTGGCCTTCCCTTCAGCTTTTAGTTGGTTTTGCTTTTGTGTTTTTTTTCCAATAGGGTTATTTACCTACCTGTTGCTTTCTTTAGACAAATTCAGGAAACATGATGCTATGGGCTGAATGTCTGTGTCTCCTCAAAATCTGTATAAGTCCTAACCCACAGTGTGATGGTGTTTTGAGGATGGGGCCTTAGGGTGGTGATTACGTTTAGATGAGCTTATGAGGGTTGAGCTCTGAGATGGAATTAGTGCCCTTTAAGAAAAGGAAGATACCAGAACACACACACACACACACACACACACACACACACACAGACGTGCTCTCTCTCTCTCTCCCCCTACCTTCACCTCTCTGCCATGTGGGGAGACAGCAAGAATGGGGACATCTACGAACCAAGAAGAGGGCCCTCACCAGACACTGCATCTTGATCTTGGACTTCCAGCATGCAGAACAGTGAGAAATAAATATCTGTTGTTTAAGTCACCCAATCTATGGTATTTTGTTATAGCAGCCCCAGTTGACTGAGACACATACTCAGCATCAAGGAACACTCTCTAGGATGTCTTTGAAAGCAGGAGGCAGTTGCACATTGGTGACAATTCTGATAGAGTTACTCTAACTGTGTTCAGAGAGCTTTATGATGTCAATGGCCCGACCATGAGGGGTCTCCCTACTCCTTCATTCTTTAACAAGGTACTGCAATATCACAGTCATTTGGGACTCTTGGCTCTTGTAAATGGTAATGTTCTGTTTCAAAGTGACCTCGTGGGAGAGAGAGATCCAAGATGGCTGATTAACAACAGCTCAGGATTGTAGCTCCCAGTGAAAGCGCAGAGAGTGAGTGGACGCCGCACTTTCAGACGAACTTTTGTTGCCCACAGACCAGGAGATTCCCAGCGGAGGAGCCACACGGGTCGTCAGCGCGACTTTTTTGGCCAGGGCGGCTGTTTTGCTGGTGCCCCGGCACGGCGCTTCTCAGTGCGGAGTATACAGGATGGGGTGCCCTTTGAGTCAGGCTCAGCTGGTCCCATCCCCACAAGGAGAGCAGCAATTGGAAACGCTGAGGACTGAGAGTTTCACAGCAAGCACAGCCGAACTGGAAAGGTCCAGCTCTGTGGTGAAGGGGCGTCCACCAAAGGAAAACTAAGAAACAGAAAAAACTTCATCACAGGGTGGAGAGAGATCCAAAATGGCCGATTAACAACAGCTCAGGATTGTAGCTCCCAGTGAAAGTGCAGAGAGCGAGTGGACACTGCAATTTCAGACGAATTTCTGTTGCCCACAAACTGGGAGCTACCCAACAGAGGAGCCACTCAGGTCGCCAGCACGACTCTTTTGGCCAGCGCAGCTGTTTTGCCGGCGCCCCAGCATGGTGCAGTGCTTCCCAGTGTGGAGTATACGTGACTGGGTGCCCTTTGAGTCGGGCTTGGCTGGTCCCATCCCCACAAGAACAGCAATTGGAAGCGCTGGGGACTGAGAGTTTCACAGTAAGCACAGCTGAACCCGAGAAAGCCTAGCTCTGCGGGGAAAGGGCGTCTACCGAAGGAAAACTAAGAAACAGAAAAAACTTCATCACCAACAAGCCGGACGTCCACTCAGACCCAATCTGAAAGTCGGCAATTACAAAGACGACAGGTGGATAAA
>CAUYLG010033955.1:0-19678 GCA_963573385.1 Cacajao melanocephalus
CACCTGTCGTCTTTGTAATTGCTGACTTTCAGATTTGGTCTGAGTCGACGTCCGGCTTGTTGGTGATGAAGTTTTTTTTGTTTCTTAGTTTTCCTTCAGTAGACGCCCTTTCCCCACAGAGCTAGGCCTTCCCGGGTTCAGATGTGCTTACTGTGAAACTCTCAGTCCTCAGCGCTTCCAATTGCTGTTCTTCTTGTGGGGATGGGACCAGCTGAGCCCGACTCAAGGGGTACCCAGTCGCATATACTCCGCACTGAGAAGTGCTTCGCCACGCCGGGGCGCAGGCAAAACAGCTGCGCTGGCCAAAAGAGTCGCGCTGGCGACCCTTGTGGCTCCTCCGCTGGGAATTTCCCAGTTTGTGTTCCACAGAAATTCGTCTGAAATTGCGGTGTCCACTCGCTCTCTGTGCTTTCACTGGGAGCTAAAATCCTGAGCTGTTATTAATCGGCCATCTTGGATCTCTCTCCATTCTTGGATTTTAAAATGAAAACATTAAGGTTCTATCATTAGCTTTGTTGAAAATCTGCCAGAAGTACTATTTTTTTTTAATGAAGAAGAGATAGAAATAAAAACTTTTTAGTTTGAACTTTTTAGTTTGAAATTCATCCTTCTCAAATTCTCTAGCAAACTATCTAGGAGAGAGCTATTTAGGAAGTTATCTGGATTTTCTGCGTGGAGTCAAAGCTTCTGTTCTTTGGGCTGCATGATTTGCCTTTCTAGTCAGCCTTGCCCTTGAATCAATAAGAGTTCACAGAATGAAATGTTCAGGGCTCTTTTGGTCATGAGCCAAGGATAGCTGTGCCTGCAAAGCAAAACAAATCCCGAACAAGAATGTGTAAACAAAAATCATCTGACTAATGCCTGGTACAAAATGATGGCTGGCATTTGTACTTTTGGTGGAAGTTTTTGCAAAGGAGCAAAATGATTTCGCTTTTGTTATCCCTTTTTTCCATTTAGTTCTCTGGAGGAGTATGATTAATTTGGAATTCAGGTCTGAGATGAGGTTAGGCTGTCTTTTGCAAGCAATTTTTTCCCTAGTGTAGCTTTATCTTCCTTTGTTTTCTCCTACTTGAGATTATTAGGAAACCATTCCTTGTTCAGAAAAAAACAGGGTCCTACCTAGACCTCCTGATTTTTAAAGGATTATTAATTTATTAATTTTTTATTTGTATACATTTATGGGGTGCAAGAATAATTTTGTTTCATGCATAGATTGCAGTGTTAGAGTCAGGGCTTTTAGGGTGTCCATCACTCAAATAATGTACATTGTGCCCATCAAGTAATTTCTCATCTCCCTTTCTACTCTCTCATCCTTCTGAGTCTCCATTGTCTATCAGTCCATACTCTAGGTCCATGCATACACATTATTTAGCTACTACTTACAAGTGAGAACATGTGCTATTTGTCTTTCTGTGTCTGACTTGCTTCACTTCAGATAATGCCCTCCAGTTCCTTTCATGTTACTGCAAAAGACATGATTTTGGTCTTTTTTATGGCTGAATAGTACTTCATTGTGTATATATACCACGTTTTCTTTATCCAGTCATCTGCTGATGGCACTTAAGTTGATTCCATATCTTTGCTATTGTGAATAGTGCTGCAATAGACATACAAGTGGAAGTATCTCTTTGATATAATAATTTCTTTTCTTTTGGGTAGATACCCAGTAGTGGAATTGCTGGATTGAATAGTTCTATTTTTAGTTCTTTGAGAAATCTACATACTGTTTCATTGAAGTTGTACTAATTTACATTCCTACTAACAGTGTATTTAGTTTTCTCTACATCTTTGCCAACATCTGTTATTTTTTGTCTTTTGAATAATAGCTATTCTGGCTGGTGTAGGATATCTTATTGTGGTTTCAATTTGCATTTTTCTGATGATTAATGATAAGCTTTTTTTTTTCAGAAGCCTGTTGGCCATATGTATATCTTCTTTTGTAAAATATCTATTCGTGGCCTTTGCCCAATTTTTAATGGAATTATTTGTGTGTTTTTTGGTTGAGTTGAGTTTATAAATTCTAGATATTAGTCTTCTGTTGGATGCATAATTTGCAAATATTTTCTCTCATTTTGCAAGTTGTCCACTCCATTGATTATTTCTTTTACTGTGCAGAGCTGAAGTAAGTCTCAATTGTCTATTTTTATTTTTGTTGCCTGTGCTTTTGACGCTTTAGTCATGAATTTTTTGCCTTGACCAATATCTGGAATAATTTTCCCTAGGTTTTCTTCTAGTGTTTATATAGTTTCAGGTCTTACAGTTAATTCTTTAATCCATCTTGAGTTGATTTTCCTATCTGATTTCTTATCCCTGTGAACTGACGGAGGCCGTAGAAGACCTCTAGGTCCCCAGTGGAAGTTGAGAACAAACAGCAGGCATAGGAGAGAAATGGTACTCAGAGAGCAAACTTTTGACTAATAAATATCGACTAATTTATGTTTAATAGTCATATCAATTGCATTTTAATGAGCATATACTATGTGATAGGTGCTGTCATAATTGCTTCAAAAGAACAACTTAAATTATATTGAGCCCTCCTATATGCTTTGTACTGTTCCAAGTGCCTAATATTTATTAACTCCTATAAGCTTCATAACCCTCTGAAGTAGGTGATATTGTTACTCTCATTAAAAAGTGTAGCCTTCATGGGGGCAGGGATGTTATTGCACTTATAGAACTCAGCATGTAAAAGCTGAATAACCGTATTATACAGTTGTGGAAACTGAGAGGCCAAGTGTGTCGCTCTGGCCCAGGATTTCTCAACTTCAGCACTAAGAACATTGGTTTTTAAGAACTAAGAGCTAAGGTTGGTGAATAGTCATGACGGCATCAGGGATGAGGTTATTTGTGAGCTTAGCAGTAAGGACTCCCACTTACCACAGCAGATCTATACTGCCGCAGCACACGTCAACTGCCAGAAACCCACACTATCACTTGAGGAGACCAGTAAGTCTCTTGGTGGCATATTGACTACACTGGACTTTTCCTACTCTGAAGGGCAGTGATTTATTTTGACAGATATCCACACTTAATCTAAGAATGAGTTTGCCTCATCTGCTTCAGGGCTTCAGCTAGCACATTTTCTTGAGATTTCTTTAATATTTGAAGCAGCATAAGGCTGAGCAGGCATAAGAACCATGGAGAATATCTACCTTTTGGCTTGCATATGGATGTCCAGGATTTGTTAATCTCAGGAGAACACAAGTATCTGTTTAAATTTCTATCATGGGCTTAGATGATTGGATAAAATGTCAAGGGCCACTAGCTGTATTTAGGTTAGCAACCACACTCTGCAACACACCGCAAACATTGGTGGTGGTGATTGTTACTAACTAAAGTTGGAAAGAAAGGAGGAAGAATAGGTTTCAAAGAAAAGTTATTTCAAAATTTGAAGGCTTTTCCATGTCATAGCTGTAAGAAGGAATAGGGAAATGTGGGAAAAACAGATTGCATTGGGAAGTTGAGGTATAGAGAAGAGGAAAAAGCAGAGTCTGAGCTATGAAGCCAGTGTCTTGGGATTTTCCAGAATATTGAATATTTCCAGAAAATATTCAATTTTCTGTTTCAAGGTTTGAGTGGGGATCCCGATCTTTGGGGATCCCGCTCCAGATGGACACGTAAGGAACATGAAATAACAAAGGATAGTGTGTTTGGGTAGTGGAGAGGCTAAAGACCTGAGAATGTGTTTGGGAAGGGCATTCTATGTGAAATGCATGTTTTCTAGGAAGAGGGGGCATAGTTTTTACCTATTTATTGAAGCCGTCTGTGACTTAAACATAATTTTTCTCTATCAAAAGCCATTGGCCTGAACAATAAGAATCAGAATTATTCTGGGCATAAAAAATCCTTCATGATTTGTTTTTAGTTTGCCTTTCCAGCATTTACCCATTCCTCATGCTACTGTTTGCTGATGATAATGACCTAGTCATCATTTTCCCACTGTTTTCTCCTCCCCATGCTTCTGCGAGGCCATTCTTGTCTGGAATGCCTTTCTCTCCTATCCCCCTCAGAGAATATATCCTCATCTTTCAGAGAGCCAGATGAGCTGTCGTTTTTTCCAGATGGCCTTCTTCAGTGCCCAGAGAGAGTTGGCTGGTCCTCCTTTGTACCCACCTCTTTTGTATGCCTGATAAAGTAGCATTCACTTGATTTGTTACAGGCCTGTTTTCTTCACAGGTAAGTTTCCTAGACTGGGGGCTACCTTATTATTTTTTTTTTAATATGCTTCAGTGGTTGGCAGACAGCAGGTCACATAATAAACACTTATCAAGAGTGTGACTTTAGAAATGAGTCACTCTGGAGGTGGCTGATCAGGTGTCTTCAGTGTAACTCACAAATAACAAAACATCTTTGGAAGAGTAGTAGAAGTATGAGTTTGTGCAGGGAAGAGGTGTAATAAGTATATGTAAAATAAGTGTTATATAACATGATAGGAACTATTTTCCAGGGGATCTAAGACCAAGATAGAAACCCATCTGTCCCTGCTGACAGAGACGTAGTCTGGCTCATGTTTTCTTTTCTATGATTTTGTAATTTAGGATTTAAATCTCATAAAGTGAACAGCTGATAAACTAGACAAGTGTCAGAATACAGATAATAAGAAAAAAAAGCCCATTTTCTTTATTTTGCCTTCTCTCCATTGTGTCACTCAATTAACTATTCCTATCCTGAAGTGTTGGTTACGCTAAAGGACAAGGACATGAATAGAGGCTTGTGAAGGGTTGCATGTTTTGGTGGAGGAAGCATTCAATTTTTCATTTTTTTCCCTTGAGCTAGAGGCAACATTTATTTTTTCAGATCTCATATTTTTAATTTATGAGGTATTGTTTATGCTCATTTTCTTCAACATTTCCAAAACCTTACCAATTTAGATTAAGTTAAACTACTATACAAGTGAAATATCATAGAATATTTTAAAACTAGCTACATTAGCTTTTTAAAAAGTATATCATTAATGGAAACACCATTAGAAGAATATAACAAAGCATTGATGAAGAAATTTAGTTAGGTATGCTTTAATAAATACATGACTCATTTTTTAAAAAGCCTGAATTATTTTATGTGCAAATAACTACTAATAACTATAAAATTATTTAAAAATCTAGTTCTCACAGGTAGAATTAATATGGTCTGTCAAATCTTAATATAATATATATGCTATTTATAATAGATATTTGCTTAAACAGCTTCTTTTGCCATAGATGTTAAAGATACAAACTTCAGCTCAATTCTGGACTAATTATTAAGAATTAAAAAAGAATGATCATTCAAGAGATTGAGTTTTAAACTGTACTATGTTTATTTTAACTCCACTGTTTGCATTACATGAACTATGGACTTGCATCAAGAAAATAGTGTATATTTCTAGAAACATTTTGAATGCTGGGGGAAGAATTTAACCAGCAGGACGTCGTATTGTCTAAACAGTATGAGGGCCTGTTTGCTTCATGGTGGGAAGATCTGCTTTCCTAACAGATTCTGAAGGTAGAGAACAGAAGGAGATGAAGGACTCTTGTCCTGCAGTGTGAGCAGATAATGGCACTTCAGCTGCTTTTCTACACAGGCAGGAGGTTGGACTTAGCAATTTTGTTAGAGACTTCTTAGTTCTTAATATCTGTATCATTAGTTGACAGATGGATTTCTGTCTGGAATCTTATTTCAAGAAAGCTGCCTCCTGCTAGATAATCTCCTTAAACTGCAATTGACAAATGGAATGAATTTCATTTGCCTAAATTTTGGATGAATATACAAAAATGTTATCCATGCCTTCAATCTGTGGAGCCGTTCTTTTAATAAATATTTATTGAGCATTTACTATGTGCCAAAAATTCTGCTAAAAACTGGGATACAGTGGAGAATAAAAAGGATACTATCCTTATTCTTCAGTGTTAGCAACAAACCAGGATTTGAATGCAAATACTCTTATAATAAATTTTTTGTGTGTCTATCAAAATTCTGTCCTCATTTTCCTTACCATTTTAGGTGAAGAAAGGAGAAATTTGTCTAGGATGTAATAACTTCTTTTTTTTCTCTTTAAAAAGCACAGTCAATTTCTCCAGTTAACTTTTTCAGACCACAGCTTCTTAACTTGGGAATAGTCACAACTGAGGTCAGACAGAAATTCTCTTTGAATTTTGAAGGCCAGTTATTAGAGATATATCTAATAAACCACAGTCCAACCTCTCAGCCCAGACTTTGGGACTTTATAGCTGATGGTAGAGAATCTATATTTATATTGGTCTCCTACAGAAACCCTGCCTGAGTTTCCTCACTGCTGCCCTGGCCTGCAGATTTCAGACTCCAGATTGCAACATCAACTCTTATTGAATTGCTAGCCTACCAGACTGCTCTGCAGATTTTGGACTTGCCAGCCCCCAGAATTTCATGAGACAGTTTCTTAAAACAAATATATGTACCTCTCTTTTTCTTTCTAAATATACATGTATGATATATATGAGTATATATGTATATGTTCTATATGTATGTGTGATATATATACATATAAAATTAGATACAATTAGTTTCAATTCTGCAGAGAACTCTAATACAGGCAATTTGAAAGGGAACAGACATTTAGTGCATTGTACTGGAAATACTCAGTGTCCTAATAGATTATGTATATTTTGCTGAATTCCACCCGGAATCCACAAGAACATGTTGTCAAACCCTTTATCTGGTGAGGAAAGCATGAAAGACACTTCCCTCAATCCAAGGCCTCTGCTTAAAAATTTTGAAAGCATTGTCTGCCTGCCTCCATCTCCTGAGTCCTGTTCTGTGGACCAGAAAAAGTCGATACTCAGACCCTTATGTCATCCCATGCTGTCTTTGTCCCATCAGCAACCGCATGTGGCTGTCTGTGGTAAGCAATGGAACAATTGCTCAGGGAAGTACATGTGCTAATGGTGCATGGCAGCTTTACAAACAATGTCTGTTTGAGTTAGACCTGAATTGTCCTCTGATTTAAAGATTCCACTGTGATTATCAGAGCCTTGGGGATGATGCTGGCCAGAAAGAATGTGCATGGCTATTATTGTGCCAATTTTATAATTCATCTTTTAATAATCTGTAACTGAAGAGCTGAATGGAATTTATCAAACCCTGCCTTGTTTCTCACTGGGGAGCTTTCTGTGTTTTGTTACTGAGCCAAGGCTGAATGCAGCTGTTAGAGCTGTCACCAGCATTCTGGTTCACCCAAATATTGATAATGATTACTCCTGCTTCACATGGAAAGCATTTATTTCAATATCTGTAATGGAAAGACCGTTATTATTGGTATTACAGCTTTACAGTGATACAGTATATCAAAATGTAGATGTGACATTCATAAACCATGTTTGCAAAAAGCTGCATCTCTCTCCTGCATAGTACACAGGATCCTGGGGTAGTATTGTTGCTCATCTGTTCTTCATAGAAATAGGAAGAAGTTATTACTAGGGAATAATTACACCCACAGAAATGTCCAAACTCTGGCAGGCTGCAGCCATCCTCAACACCATGCAACAGCCTGTTATGATCAGCAAAATCCAATAGCTGGAGCTTTGAGCCTAAGGAGGTAAATAGCATAATGAATTTTCTTTACTCTGTCATTACTCCTCTCCTGGCTTTCCTGGATTACGGTCACAAGCAGGTCACAGCACATTTATGCCCGCTTCACGCAAAGTGCTTTGGAGTGGAGGCTGGGTCTCGGCCTAACTGGTGGTGACCGATGTATCATTGTGAGGACTGAAAAGCTGCTGCTGACCCTTGCCAGGGACATCACTGGGAAGCCCTGTGCTAGCACAAGCCCATTGCCTCATATTTCCTTCTTAGGTTTTTCCTTTTCTTTTCTCCTTGCTCTCCCCTATTTGCTTGCCTGGGTGGTCTTCTGTCTCCTGAATCAAATTCTCTTTGGTTCTTTATCACATGAGACATGCTTGCTGCTCCAATTAAAATAATTTTATTTCATAGATAATGTCCAGTCACCTCCAGGGCAATGTCTGAGTAGCCGCCTAGTGTAGTGAGGACCTCAGCTGAGGCTTACTTGTATTCACAGCAACGGGTTGCCCTGTCTGTTTGCAGGGGCTAAGGAGATCTTGTGAGAAATATCCCTAGGGAGCAAGGACTTTTCTATCAAAGACTTACTTGTCAGAGGGAAACAGAAAGACTGAGTCTAGCCCTAGGGCTATTATGAAACTTGAATCATAGCTTAGCCCCTGGAAGCATATTTGGGCCTGGAGGAGAGAGAGAGCTGCAAGTAAAAGTCATGCCATTATGCTCTATGACAAATTGGGGCTCAGTGACATACTGTTTAGGGACCCATCCAGCAGAGTGTAACACAGAGGCGGGGAGCCCACTCCCCTGCAGGAGAACCCCAGTGCCTGGAGCAACTGGGGCCACAGCACTCTGCCTAGTCTGCCAAGGGGCCACCAGCAGAGGCCTGCTATGCCTTCTGAGCTGCAGAACTCAGCCAAACAGGATGGCGAACCCTTGGGTGGTCTGAGTTCCATTGGAATATTCCTGAATTAATGGACAATATGCCTTTGCCCTTTTCTGACACATGTGGTCCATCTTGGCTAGTTAGTTCCTTCCTCCATGTATTGTGAGTCCTTGGCCGGGAGGGCTGAGCTAAGTTCCTTAAGGAGGGCTTCTGGATTTCCCATGTGAACACTGCATCCTGATCTTAGCTTAAAGCAAGAATAAGAATATTTTGCTGTATAATAGAGCTGAAGTCTAAAATTGGACCAGCTTTCCAATAGCCTGTTGGCTAATAAAAAAGTCAAGGAATAGCTTTTGGGACTTAACATGACCAAACCTGAAATGAAATTTAGGAGACATTGATGTCCTTAAGACAGAAAAACACTGGGTAAAAAAGAAAGTGCTGAAAAGAATGTTATGCTTCGCCAAGTCAGCCATTTGAGACAAAACTCCTCTTGTTTAAATTGCAAACTGTCTATTTTGGCCAATGAATGTAGTCTTAAAGTATATTCTTAATTTCAGAAGCCTTTGTTACAAGAAAGCCAAATAATCAGCGCTTACAGTTTCAGAGCACTTTTCCTGTTTTAAAATGGCTTGGGGTTCAGATGATGAATCATGTAATTTTGTAAGAATTTCTTATACTGTAGTATGAAATTATGCTCACATGCTCTGAAGTGTTTCTAAATAGCTCTGGCCACATCTTAGATATTCACTGTCTGAGAATGTATGATTTAAGAAATCGTAACAAGATGGCAGAATTTTGTTCTAAAGGATTTTCAAGGCATTGATCTCCACTCACTTCAATGTTGTTTAAGTTTTTCCTAAGACAGCTCTCAACTCCTGCTACCTTCATCCCCCAAAACCACAATTTTCAGAACTTTCAGGACAAGTTCTTCCAGCTCGGGATGGTAGTCTGTAGCATTGTAAAGGAGCTGATTCATTGAATTCTTTCCTTTTATTCGATGCCATGAATTTAGGGCCTGCCTCCTGTTTGATATTTGTTCTCAGCTTGCTGTCAGTTCCCTGCTAAGTGATTATTATGATCTTACTTAAGGCAGGTGGACTGACCCACCTCTTAAAAAATTTCACAGAGTCTGGTGTATTTCTGGCAGGAGGGAATATTTTAGGAGAGATTTTAAATCAGAATCTTAAAGGGTTTTGTAACATTAAAAAATGTAGAAACCCAGGAATTAAGGAATGTGCTTACTGGGCAGACATCCTGAGGACTCTAGGCTAAAGAGAAATAATGATAAAATAAATGGTGATGTGATGGATAATTTGAGGCCTGGGAATGTTGATCAACACCCTTTAAATTCCACTCTCTACAAGGCTGGAATTTTTGTGAGGTTTTCCAAGCAGCTAACAATGTTTTTCTTTCTCTCTTATATGAATCAGTGCTTTGGGTTTCTTAATTCACGTTTTGCTCGTAGGTGTACTTCTTTCACAGGAGTTGTTTCAATCCAGAGAAGTTGCATGCAAATGAATATATGATAAATTGAGCACTGCTTTAACTCTTTCAGGTTAGCAGATTTTTTAAGATTTTTTTTTTTTTGACGAAATCTTTGCAAGTTGAGGTATGACCAGATAATTAGTTTACTTGGAAAATCCAAATTTTTTATGTATCAACGCTACTTAAAATGGGGAGATCTTTCATAGCGCAGTCTGCACTGAACCAGAGCTATATCTGTGAAGTCAGATTCCCTGTCGTATCCCACACTGCTGTTGCTTCTGAATATGGCACTTATTTTCTACTTGGACATTGATTTCAGTAGAACCACGTGTCTATAGAATTAATTTATAAAAAAGAAATCTGTTCAAAAAGGAAACTCCTGGAGAATTTGAATTGCTGGATTTTTATTCTTATTTTTTGGGGAGGGAAAAATAAAAAAGCCCACAATTCTCTGGGAAAGAAGATAGTTCCCTTAGTTGCTTTGTAATTTTAATCTTTTCAATTTTTTATAGAGGACATGAACATTTAGAAACAGAGTCTCATGATATTCAACACGTCCTTTAATTTTTAAAGTTAATTTAAAAAATACACATATGTGTTTCTGGATTATATTTGGATATATAAATATTGATGTACTCTGTTCCACTTTTTCTTTTGTCACTGTTGTTTATCCTTACAGAACATTGCAGGCACCAGCCTTCACGTGGGCAAGGCTGTGGCAAGGTGGAGACAGTACTATGGGCTGGAGAAAGAGTGTAAATGACAACCCGAGTGTGTATGGGTCATCCTGTGCTGTTGGCTATGTCGGTTTAGGTGGGTTTGCCTTGGACGCAGGGATGGGGGAGTGAAGGAGGCTGAAAGCAAGCCCAGAATCAGCACAGCATGAATGTCATTGGAGCCATAAAATGGGGAAAGGATGGAAAGAGCTAAATTAAAGAAAAGAAAGGACAAAATACATGAGAGAGAATCATGAAGGGGAGGAAGGCATAGGCATTGAAGTGGAGGGAGTGGGATGGTAAGTGAGAAACTCTACGGTTGGTACCACTCATCTGCGGTCGCTTCCATTTCATCATCACAGGAGGCTGGGGTAAGGTGTGGCGGGGCAGAGAAACAGGTTCAGGCTGCAAAAGGGATGAGAGAGATACCAGGGAAGACAGGAAGTGAGGGAACAGAAAGTACTGTCAATGAGGGCACAGGGTCTGAAGGGAGGGGTTGGCCTGTTTACGGCACTAGGAATAGGAAGTGTGAATGTAAGACTAAGAGCAGAGGGTTGGCCTCAGAAAAAGTAGTTTTCTAGAGTATTCTGCTTCTGCTTTTTAATTTGCTCTCTGCCACTGCGAACAGGAAGGAGGAGGCCTGAGAAGACCCCTTTCACTCCTCCAGCTGAGAACAGGCTGGGTGGGAACAAGTGAGGCTGAGGCAGGGCTGTCCTGCTGGTGGAGACACAGTCCCCTAGAGAGAGCCTGCGGTGTGGACAGACCGTGGCTGTGGAGTTGGGCAGATCTGCCTCTGTGTGCTTCCTTCGTGACCTTGCCCAAGTAATTTAGCTGTTCTAAGCTTCAGACTTTTTATCTATAAAGTGGAAATGAAAATCTCTACCTTCCAAGGTTGCTGCTATAAATGAGATATTGGGCAGTATGGTTGAACTGTATTCTTTTTTTTTTTTTTTTTTTTTACAGATTTTGCTATGTCGCCCAGGCTAGAGTGCAATGGCGTGATTTCAGCTCACTGCAACCTCTGTCTCCCAGGTTCAAGCGGTTCTCCTGCTCCAGCCTCCTGAGTAGCTGGGATTACAGGGACCCGCCACCATGCCCAGCTAATTTTTTTGTATTTTTAGTAGATATGGGGTTTCACTATGTTGGCCAGGCTGGTCTCGAACTCATGACCTCAGGCAATCCACCTGCCTCAGCCTCCCAAAGTGCTGGGATTACAGGCATGAACCACTGTGCCTGGCCAGTTAAACTGGATTCTTAATCTCCCCTCTGCCCTTTTTGGTGAATTGTCTAATGGATATTGGGAATTCTTGCTCTGTTGGAATGCCCAGGGACAGCCACCAAGAAGCACATGGTTACCCAGAGATTGGTGTGGCCTTTGGTCCATCATGGTCCTGGTCCCAGTCTCACCTTCTCTGGTGGTGACGGAACTTTGCTGTTGGGGAGGTACAGGCATCTCCAAGACAAGTGGCCTGCAGTGCCAAGGTGCCCCGGGATGGCATCAAAGTAAGCAGTGTATGGCTTATGCATCCTTTTTGGGTTAAGAATGCTTAATTCTTCTACAGTCCAAATGTATACAAAGATAAACATAGCCTTGACTTCCAACTTTTAATTTTGACTGTAATAATTATATAAATTTTCTAAAATATACCTGTAGACCTCCATGCCATGGAGTCAATTATAAATAACAGTGGAATAACTGAAAATTGCTTGATATTGGGGGCCTGGAAACTTTGACTAGTACCCTTAAATTCTATAAGCTGGCCTTGCCTTCAGGTTCTTAAAATCAGCCCAGTTCTCTCTTTCTCTTGAGTAAATAGATTTTGGTATCTTGAACTTGTGTTTCATCTCCACATGCATTTTTCTTCTCTTCAAGCTCAGGGTTGAGACTTCATTCCTTTCCCTCTACCCCCACACTCCTCTTTCATGTGCTCATGCTCAGTCTTCCTCCTTTTCAATTCTTAGTTACTAGATTTGGGCTCTTACCCACTCTGCCTGTCTGAGATTCGGTTTTTGGATCTGTAAAATGGAGCTAATATTACCTTCCCCTCGCTCCGAAGCTATCATGAAGATTAAATGCAATTATGTAGTTGTTAAGCTACCTAAAAGGACTCTCCACAAATAATAATCATGAACAAATACATTATAAAATGAGTTTCTAAATATATTATTAATCTGCAAACAATGGGATGAGAGATGAAGCAGAGAAGGCAACTCAACTAAGATTGAAGAGTATGTGTATTTATATTCATATGGAATATCTTGTCCTAAATTCATTTTCTGGGAATTTTCCTCTTAACTCTGTTGCTGTGGAAGCAATCACCTTGTGGCCAGTTCCTGTTCTGTGGGTAATTTTGTCATAGATGGGCATCTGAACTAGACTAGGTCCGTGAGTCTATTCCTTGGAATCTTTGGAATTCATCTGAGGAAGTCAAGGAAGTAGGTTGAGAAGGAAAGAGAGCCAAGCACAGTGAAGCAGCTGGAGTGGAGGAGAGAGGCAGCAAGACTCTGGACAGAGCTTGAACACCAGTTCCATCTGGTTCTGATGCCTGGCTATGTATCTGTCCCTGGGTTTCTTGAGGAACCCCTGTATCTCTGTAGTGATTATTCTCCCTTTTGCTTATCCTAGTTTGAGATGAAGTTCTGTTGCTTGCAACTAAGTGCCCTAACTAATGTAATGATCAACTAGATACAAAAATGTCTCAGGACCTCATGAGCAGTGTAAACTGAATTATCTATAAGGCCCCTTTGATTTCTGTAATTTTATTTAAATTTATTTATTTTTTTTTTTGAGATGGAGTTTCACTCTTGTTGCTCAGGCTGGAGTGCAATGGCATGGTCTTGGCTCACTGCAACCTCTGCCTCCCAGGTTCAAGTGATTCTCCTGCCCCCGTCTCCTGAGTAGTTGGGATTATAGGTACCCACCATCATGCCTGGCTAATTTTTATACTTTTGTAGAGTCAGGGTTTCACCAGGTTGGTCTTGAATTCTTGACCTCAGGTGATCCGCTGATCTGTGCCTCCCAAAGTGCTGGGGTTACATGCGTGAGCCATCGCACCTGGTCTTATTTTAATTTTTACTTTTTTGAGGCAGAGTCTTGCCATGTCGCCTACTGGAGTGCCGAGGTGTGATCTTGGCTCACTCCAACCTGGGTTCAAGCAGTTCTCCTGCTTCAGCCTCCCAACTGGCTGGGATTACAGGCACAGGCCATCATGCCTGGCTAATTTTGTATTTTTAGTAGAGACGGGGTTTCACCACGTTGGCCAGGCTGGTCTCCAACTCCTGACCCCAAGTGATCTGCTGGCCTCAGCCTCCCAAGGTGCTAGGATTACAGGTGTGAGCCACCACACCTGGCCTGATTTCTGTGATTTTTATGCGTGTGTGTGTGTGTGTGTGTGTGTGTGTGAAGAAAGTGATGGTGGGGTCTGGACAATCACAAGGTTCCTCATCTCCTGCCAGATAAATGCAGAATATACCACAAATGATAAATGAAACTAAAAACTGTAATTTTATAGATAGTAAACAGTTTGAGGGGGTTGCAAGCTGCATATATGCTATGATTACATACGTATTAACAACACAGCTTTTGATTACTTTCTTCAAGTTGCTTTTTAGTTCTAGATGTTGATGAGCACAGTGTAAACATGGCAGAGAAAGGTTTCAAATAATCATTCCAGGAAAACAAGGAAATACAATTGGGAATTGGTAAGTCTAATTCTCCAGAGTGAGATGATATTAGTGCCATGTGATTGTCCCTGAACCCTGAGTGTAGGATAGCTCTTTTCAAATAATTTCTGAGAGATGAGGGATGTCCTGCCTTTGAAGTGGGAAGGACAGATGCCCTGCAGCTGTCCCTTCAGAAGGAAATGTGCCAGGTGCAAGATGCCATTTTCGCCTCTTAACGATGACTTATGAGCTCTGAGCTTCAATTACCATGCGCTTGATAGAGATGTCATTTGTCATTGTTTCAGGGGACGTGGTTTTAAACATTTGAAAAAATACAACTCAGCCTTTCCTTATTAATTGTTTATTTTTAAGGGATCTTTGTGCTAATCATTTTAGATGGGTGACTTTTGTTGCCTTATCTATGTGCTGAAAGTGTAGTTGACTATCTGTCTTTTAGCTGGGGTTAGCTTTCATCTAGTCTAAATTAACTCAGTTTTGCTCCCTACTACACATCAAAAAGCCACTAAGTTGTCAATAAGTACTGTTACGTTCAGCTGATAGGGTGGAGCCAGCTGTCTATGGGATAACATTCTCTTCTCCCACAAGCTCTCTTGGGTAGTGGCTAAGAGCCCAGACTCTGTCACTGGACTGCCTGGGTTTAAATCGTAGCTCCGTCACTTATTTGTGTGACCTTAGACAAGTTACTTAATATATCCGCATTTCCTAATTTATAATGTGAGGAGGTCTGGACCATATGGGTAAATATATGTCAAGCACTTAGCACAGTGCCTGGCACATGGCAAATGCTATGCAAATGTTTGCTAAGTGACTTACTTCTCCGTTAGAATAGACTTAAATATCAAGTCTTCTTCCTCCAGAGATTGCCTAAAACCACACAGAGGTAAAATTTGTTTGGTATCTGATGCTGTTGTAAGAATGGATCCTGAAGAGATGGAATGTAACAAGGGAAGAAGGCCCCTTGAAAAAGTGCAGGACTTAGAAAGAGGAATCCTGTAGGACAGTTTAGCCACAGATCCTCCTTGTCTGGCAGCCTTCCACTTCCAAGCCAGGAGCAGCAGAGCAGGTTGCGAGATCTGCCTCTTCTTCATAGTTCCTGCTGCCATCTCTCTGGGACCCTACAAGCCAGGGTTTCCCATGGAAACTGCCAGTCAGAACTGTAATGCTTTTTCCACTTCAATGGCTCAGTTGTTGAGTGGGTTGGAAATAAGCAGTCTTCTGATTCTTCACAGTGTGTTGATAGAGAATAGGGTTCAGGTGAAAGAAATTGCCAATCATTTTTCATTATCCAAGGTATCACTCACCCACTCCAAGGAACATGACTGAGGCAGCTGTGAGGATGTGGAGCATCAGGCCCCAAACCATCTGGCAGATCAGAAGGGGCATTTTCTGGCTTGGAGAAGCTGACATTCAGTCAATTGTTGGTGCTGGCTCCCGCAGTGATCAGCCTTGCTTTAGACAATGAGAAGTTATGGTGGGGAAAATGAAGCCTTGATATACAGGTTGCACAATTGTAAGAGTTTTTCGTGGTTATTGTAGTTTTGAATGGCATTTTCTTTCCCAAAAGGATGATTTGAGAAGCTTTTGTATATATTGTGTTGTTACATTGGTGGATGACAATTTTCCATGGGTCTCTCATGTTTCTGCATGCCTTGTGAGCAAAGACACTGCCTACAGATAGCAGAGATACTGTCTTTTCAAGAATATGGGTTCAGACATAAGCCTGAAGGAACTGTCTCCCTTTTGAGCAAAGGGTAGGCGTGCTTCTAATCTAATCTAATAAAGATAGCATCTTCCTCTGAAGAAAAAGGCGGGTATGCTGATGCTATCCGTTGTGAAAATTGTGTGTTTCCTCAGTGTAGGATCCCTCTCCTGTGATGAAACCCATGATGTGTGCAGGTATTTATCTTTCTTGCTTCAGATAGTCTCAGACCTGGGAGTCGGGACTTGAGGACTGGCACAAATTTTTGACCTGCATTCTTTCTAAGCTTGTGGAGCATGTTCATAGCACCAGTGATTCAGAAAACCGAATGTAATTCTCAATGGTGTATGTTTCCAAATTTTTTTTTTCTGCCAGCTTCCTGCTGTATGTTGCTTTTGGAAGATCTTTTTATTTCCGTTCAAAAATGGAATATTGGCCGGGTGCGGTGGCTTACGCCTATAATCCCAGCATTTTGGGAGGCCAAGGTGGGCGGATCTCGAGGTCAAGAGATTGAGACCATCCTGGCCAACATGGTGAAACCCCGTCTCTACTAAAAAGATACAAAAATTAGTTGGGTGTGGTGGTGTGTGCCTGTAGTCCTAGCTACTAGGGAGGCTGAGGCAGGAGAATTGCTTGAACTCGGGAGGTAGAGGTTGCAGTGAGCCGAGATCGCGCCACTGAACTTCAGCCTGGCGCCTGGTGACAGAGCGAGACTCTGTCTCAAAAAAAAAAAAAGAAAAACATGGAATACTTTGGTCAGGGTTGAAGATTTAATATGATAACTTGCACATTATCATGTCTTTCCTATAAAAAAAATCTACTTCCCTTCCCCAAGATCCATCCTGGTTTTACTCTTCTCCCCCTCCGAGAGAGTTCAGCCTTTCTAAGATTCCATTTTCCATTCCTGGACAACAGTTCTGCATTTGCTTAGTTCCATAAATAGTAAGTAACTGAATGGGACCTTGTTAATCCAATCCAAGGTCTCTGTCTGAATCCAAATCTCATGTGCTTTCTGCTATATTGTTCTTCTTTTCCATAATGAAAAGAGCAATCACAAATGTTTATTGAAAATTCATTCTGGCCAGGCACTGAAATAAGAGTTTCACTTGTATTCTCTTCCATGATCCTTACAACAATTCCACTGGGGTAGATTCTATTGTTATCATTTTCACACAGATGAAAAAACTAAGGCTTAGACAGTTATCTACTGCGTGCTAGGACAGCTAGTAACTGATGGGGATGAATGGGAGCTCAAGTCTCTCTTCTTAACAACCAGACCACATTGCCTCCCAGGAAGGTCCTGCCCAATTAGTATCCGAATAACATCTGAATGAAGGAGGCTTTATTGAAATGAATTATACTACCCACAAAATATTCATTTTAGGTTTTAAAGGTGTCCTAAAGCTAATTGCAGTGAAGATTACATAGTCTTGAGTCTCTATTGTGAAGAATCTTCAAGAAGAAACAGTTATACTCCTTGTTAAATTTTTCAGACTTGCTATTTTGCATTTAATAATGTACATCAGTTAAGATCGTTTCCCTCTGCTAATGACAACTGTTGAGTAATTTATTCATCTTGGTTTGGTCAAATTGAAACTATGTTGCTTTTATAGTGGTGATAATAGTAGAAAAAAATAATTAAATCATAATACAATTGGATATCTATTTTCTCATTTATACCAGAGCCAGGTATAAATGACTATCAAATCTCCCATCAACTGAGAATGATGTTTTAAATCTCTTTGTTTGCTTACGTGCACAAGCTTTATATTGTTGCATGGCATTATTTTCTTTAATTCCTTTGTTAGAGCTCTTAAGTTACATCCAGTAAATGGTACATTATTTGAGCTTTTTTATTTGAATGTTATAATATTTATGAACCATTATTCCAGACAAACAAAAGAAAGCCTTACTAAGACCGTTAGATGCTTCACAGTACTGTAGAGGCAGCATAGTAGGCAAAAAGAATGTGGTGGGTTAAATATGGGTCCAAGCTCAGTGTCTCCATTTACCATGGGAGTGATTTTTGGTAAATTTCTTCATCCCAATAAGCCTCAGTTTTTCACCTATAAAATAAGATAATATTATCTAACCTGCAGAGTCTTTGTGAGACTTAGAAATAATGTGTATAAGTTAATTGGTCCTTCGACAAAATTCAACAGCCCTTTATGCTAAAAACCCTCAATAAACTAGGTATCGATGGTACGTATCACAAAATAATAAAAGCTATTTATGACAAACCCACAGCCAATATCATACTGAAAGTGCAAAAACTGGAAGCATTCCCTTTGAAATCTGGCACAAGACAAAGTTGCCCTCTCTCACCACTCTTATTCAATATAGTATTGGAAGCTCTAGCCAGAGCAATCAAGCAAGAAAAAGAAATAAAGGGCATTCAGGTAGGAAAAGAGGAAGTCAAATTGTCTCTATTTGCAGATGACATGATTGTATATTTAGAAGACCCCATCGTCAGAGCCCAAAATCTCCAGAAGCTGATAAACAACTTCAGCAAAGTTGCAGGATACAAAATCAATGTGCAGAAATCACAAGCATTTCTATACACCAATAATAGACAAACAGAGAGCCAAATCAAAAGTGAACTCCCATTCACATTTGCTACAAAGAGAATAAAATACCTAGGAATACAACTAACAAAGGATGTAAAGGACCTCTTCAAGGAGAACTACAAACCACTGCTCAATGAAATAAGAGAGGACACAAACAAATGAAAAAACATTCCATGCTTATGGTTGAGAAGAATCAATATTGTGACAATGGCCATACTGCCCAAAGTAATTTATAGATTCAATGCTACTTGACTTCAAACTGTACTGTAAGGGTACAGAAGGGTACAGTAATCAAAACAGCATGGTAGTGGTACCAAAACAGAAATATAGACCAGTGGAACAGAACAGAGGCCTCAGAGGTAACGCCACACACCTACAAGCATCTGATCTTTGACGAACCTGACAAAAACAATTCATGGGAAAAGAATTCCCTGTTTAATAAATGATGTTGGGAAAACTGGCTAACCATGTAGAGAAAGCAGAAACTGGACCCCTTCCTGACACCTTACACTAAAATTAACTCCAGATGGATTAAAGACTTAAACGTCAGACCTAACATCATAAAAACCCTAGAAGAAAACCCAGGCAATACCATTCAGGACATAGGCATAGGCAAGGACTTCATGACTAAAACACCAAAAGCAATGGCAACAAAAGCCAAAATAGTCAAATGGGATCTAATTAAACTTAAGAGCTTCTGCACACCAAACGAAACAATCGTTAGAGTGAACCGGCAAAAAGCAGAATGGGAAAAAAATTTTGCCATCTACCCATCTGACAAAGGGCTAATATCCAGAATCCACAAAGTACTAAAACAGATTTATAAGAAAAAAGCAAACCCATTCAAAAGTGGGTGAAGGATATGAACAGACACTTTACAAAAGAAGACATCCATGAGGCCAAAAAACATATGAAAAAATGCTCATCGTCACTGGTCATTAGAGAAATGCAAATCAAACCCACATTGAAATACCCTCTCACACCAGTAAGAATGGTGAGCATTAAAAAATCTGGAGACAACAGATGCTGGAGAGGATGTGGAGAAATAGGAACACTTTTACACTGTTGGGAGTGCAAATTAGTGCAACCATTGTGAAAGACGATGTGG
>CAUYLG010033956.1:0-153472 GCA_963573385.1 Cacajao melanocephalus
ATATGAACAGACACTTTTCAAAAGAAGACATATATGAAGCCAACAAACATATGAAAAAAAGCTCATCATCACTGGTCATTAGAGAAATGCAAATCAAAACCACACTGAGATATCATCTAATGCCAGTTGGAATGGCGATCATTAAAAAGTCTGGAGACACCAGACACTGGAGAGAATGTGGAGAAATAGTATCACTTTTACACTGTTGGTGGGAGGGTAAATTAGTTCAACCATCATGGAAGACAGTGTGGCAATTCCCCAAGGACCTAGAAATAGAAATTCCATTTGACCCAACAATCCCATTACTGGGTATATATCCAAAGGATTATAAATCGTTGTATTATTAAGACACATGCAGATGTATGTTCATTGTGGCACTGTTTACAATAGCAAAGACCTGTAACCAACCCAAATGCCCATCAATGATAGACTGGACAGGGAAAATGTGGCACATATACACCATGGAATACTATGCAGCTATAAAAAATGATGAGTTCGTGTCCTTTGTAGGGACATGGATGAACCTGGGAACCATCATTCTCAGCAAACTGACACAAGAATGGAAAATCAAAACACCGCACATTCTCACTCATAGGCGGGTGTTGAACAATGAGAACACATGGACACAGGGAGGGGACCATCACACATTGGGGCCTGTCAGGAGTTGTAGAGCTAGGGGAGGGATAGTATTATGAGAAATACCTACCATAGATGACGGGGTGATGGATGCAGCAAACCACCATGGGACGTGTATACCTATGTAACAAACCTGCACATTCTGTACATGTACCCCAGAATTTAAAGTACAATTTTTTTTTAAAAAGTATTTATCAGGCACCTATTGGATTCTGAACAGAGGTGTAGAGGCTAGAGATAAAGCAGTAAACAAAGTCATCTGAGACAAGAAGAAAAACAAGGCAAAAAGTTAAAAAAAAAAAAAGCTAGATGTGGTGTGCAGACTTCTAGTACTATAGGATTGCAGGGAGGAAGACCAGGGGAGCAAGCAGGGAAGAAAACCAGGGGGTTGGGGCTAATTAGGCTTGGAGAACTTTTCACTTGGCCAAATAGAGACAGATTTTAATTTCCAGAAAGGTCTAAATATAAACTTTAAAAAAATCTGACTTATTCTTTCATAATGGCTGATTCACACATCCATCTCCACAGATATATCAGCCTGCTACCATCCATCCATCACCCATCTATCCATCCAGCCAGCCATCCACCTATACATTCATTCTTTCAATAAATACTTGAGTGCCTACTATATGCAGGACAAAAGGTTGAGTTCTGTTAATGTAACAGGGAACAAAAAGGCAAAACCTGCCCCTCATTGAAAGACTGACATGTTCCAAGTGCTACAGAGGAAAATAACAAAGAGTTATTTGACAGAATACTTATTGGAAGGCTTATTTTAGGAGGTGGCATTCATGCTTGGAACGTGACACGACAAGGGGTAGCTAAGTGAAGACATAAGATAAATGCATTGCACACTCAGCATTGAGCCTTCATAGAGGACAAAGGTGAGGATGGGATTGGCATGTTTAAGAGGGGATACAAGGCCAGTGGGGCAGATACATTGGGAGTTAGGGTGGCAATCATATGAGATTAGAGAGCTGGGCAGAAATCAGACTGCTATTGTTTTGTGAGCCATGTTAAGGGGCTTAGATTTTTATTCTAAATGCAAAGGAAGTCACTGAGTGGTTTTAAGCAGGTGGTGATCCAACTTATGTTTATAAATATCACATTTATTTTTAGAAATATCATTTTGGCAACTGTGTAGAGAATGGATTGTAAAGGGAAGAGAGTGATGAGAGACTCCTTGGAGGCTTTAGCTACAGACCAGGTGAAGAGATCACAAGCTTTTCACCTGGCAAATGAAGCAGATCATAAAAGTAGGGTCCATAGTCTAACTTGCTTCCATTTGTCTGAGGCATTTTTTAAATTCAGAGATCAACTGAGCAGTGGGAAATGGCTTTTCTGGAGATCATTCTGACCCAAAAAATATTCAAAGTCAGTGTCAATTTAACCCACATTGGGTTCTTCATTCCTGGCTGTCTAATACTTCTCTTCTTTTGTCCTCCTCCTCCTCCTCCTTCTCTTTGTTGTTATTTTTTTGTCCTCCTCAATTCCACCAAATAATATTTTTGATCTCATGCCACATCTACTCCCTCATATTCCAACTCAAACATATTCTCAGTCATCCTAGTCAAGTCAAAGGGTAGAGACTAACTACGGTATGTACTATGCACAGAGCAGGAGAAGAAATAGTTCTTATATGATCAGTGAGATTATATCACATTCACCATATAACAACATGCATAAGAAAACAGCGAAGTGATGAGAATTATGATTGCCAAAGGAGGGTGAAGTCAATGGGTGAACTAGGAGGTGAGAGGAGGCAGTTGTTATAGACAGGAGGAAGGTTGGCCTTGAAACCGTCTTATATCAATCATGGGCCAATTACAGGGCCTGTGAGAGAAGAGAAGCAAATCCTGTTCTAGTTTAAGGGCATCTACACCAAAGAGAGGCAGGGGAATGGATGTCTAGGACACAAATTCCCTAGAACGTGTCTTAGTCTCTAACCCCCATCATGAAGTCCTGATCTTTATGATCTCATCTAAACTTAATTACCTTCCATGGGCCCCATATCCAGATACCACCATTATATTGGGGGTTACAGCTTCAACACAGAAATGTGGGGGGGGGGACACCATTTAGTCCGTAGCAGGTTGTAGCAGGTCCTCTAGGACATGTCATAGCCCTTTATACTTTCTTTTCACAATAATTATGAAATATGAATATATATTATGTGATTATACTTGTTACAGAAAATGTAATATTTATACTTATTTGTACAACTATTTAATTCATGTCTGTCTCTTCCATGAAACTAAGCTGTATCAAAACAGTGACTGAGTTCTTTGCTCATTATTCTGTATCTAATGGTTTAAATGATAGGTACTCTACACATCTTTGCCTAATGAATATGTTTAAATATGAAACATAATATAAATTTATATTAAAAACATTTTGTGATTCTTCATTAATATTTTACTCTTTACATGTAATACAGTATTGTAATACAGTATTTCATTGCTAAGAAGCTTTGAAAATACTGCCCTCTAGAACTACCCAGGAATTCCTCTCTTTATAATCTCTTCTATCATTTGCATTATGGGCAAACTGACAGGAGTATACAGTGTTACATAAAACTCGCCATAGCTTACATTTGATAGCTTCTATTATAAAAATCACTTTTAGTCCTTCGGGCTAGAAAACTCTAGCCAGGCACACAGGACCCCCCTACAATCTTATTTCAATCTACTCTCTAACTTTCTCACTTCTTCTCCTTTAGTCTGCTGACTCCTCTAAAGACTGTCTGCTGGTTTATCTGTTTCAGAAACATGCCCTACGACGTTGTCTTTGCTGCCTTCCTAACCCCAGTGATTACATTCTGTGCTGAGCTTTCCCCAAGCTTCACATCCATAATTCTATTTAATTTTCTCAATGATCCTATGAGATATTGTTATACAAATTTTAGCTGAAGAAATTGTAGGTCAGAGAAATGAAATAATTCACCCGAGATAATGACATGGCTAATAAGGGGCAGACCCAAATCTCTACCCTAAAGCCTGTATTCCCCAACATAATAGCTTCACTTTTGAAAGAAAGTCTCTACCCAAGTCTACTGAAATATTTGAGGCCCAAAGTGGATCACATTTCCTCTCTAAAGCTGTTGCTATACACTTTAGTTCAGTGAGTCATCTCTTTTTAAAAACAATAAAACTTACCATATATACCCTATGTACTAGAACTTCTATTCAACTCTTACATATAAATTATCTTATTCAGTGCTCTCATTGACCTTATGAGTTAGGATAACATTTTGACAGACAAGAAGCTGGTTTCAAAGTGACAGAGTAATTTCATTGAAGTTCTCAGAGTTAGAATAGTTCAGAGAAAGGGCTTAAACCCAGATCTGTCTGATCCTAGATCTAGAGCTTTTGCCCTCTTGTATAACATCCTGCTTTAGCAGTACCACCTGCCCCACCAGGTCTGTCTGGTTATGGGATAACATTGAGCATTTAAGTCATTAATGTTTAGAAAAAAATAATGACAAAGGATGACCAACACAAACAACACAGATTCATGTTAAAGAGTATAAATTAAGTGGTTATATTAATTTCCTATTGATACTATAACTGCCACAAATGAAGGGACTTAACATTGTCACACATTTGCTATATTACAGTTATGGAAGTTAGAAGTCCTAAAATCAAGGTGTTGGCAGGGCACAGTCTTTCTGGAGACTCTAGGAGCGAATCTGTTTGTTTGCCTTTTCTGGCTTCTAGGGTCTGCCCACATTCCTTGGCTTATGGTTTTATTATCTATCTTCAAAGTCATAAGTGTATTATCTTCTAATCACTTTCTCTGTCTCTGACCTTTATGCCTTTTTCTTAAAAGGACTCTTAATTACTTTGTGCTCATTTGAATAGTCCAGGATAATCTCCCTATCTCAAAATTCTCTGCTTAATCACATTTTCAAAGCCCTTTTTGTCAGATAATGTAACGTATTTATGTTTTGGGGATTAGGACGTGAACATCTTCAGGGTCCACTGTTCATCCCACCACAGCAGTGGTGGTGTAGAGGACATTCTGCTGTCAATGGCTAAGGAGAAAGAGTTATAGACTTTTTTTTTGGATCCATATTATGGCATTGTTATTTTAGGGAAACAGAATAATGTAAATCATAGGAATATTCCACAGGGGAAAAAAAAAGAGCTATAAAGGTGAGATTTTAGGTGCTATTACCTTCAACATTTTCCAGAAAAAAATCCCACCATATTAACACAGAACACCAACCTGGGAAAAATACCCAGAGAAATTTCTCAGTAATTCCTTGCTAGGGATATAAGTACGGTAATCACACATCCTCTTTGTGAACCTCATATTGGAGTGCTAGGAGTAGAGATGTGGCCAAATAGCAGGGCTGGGTCTGCTTAGCACCCCTCCAGGTGCTAAATGGGGAACATCCATTTTTTTAGTTGTAGAGGTATGACATCCAAGGGACTGACCTACTTGTCCAAGTTTTCACTGAAAACAGGTTGAATGGTTGGAACTAAATCTGTGGTTACTCAACTCTCAGTCCAGTGCTCTCTTCCAGCTGACTCACTGAAATCAAGAAATGTTTTAAAATGCAATGGAGAGAAAAGAGGTGTCAGCTAGGAGAGAACAGAACAGAGTACAGAAAGAGGACTTGTGTGGGGAGTTAGTGGAACACCAGATTTCTTTCTGTGCTTCAGTTCTAAATAGGGCCCCACTTTCCATAATCTCCTCTTGGCTCCTTTTTCCTCTCCAAGAACATGACAGTCTATGGTGGTGACCCATGGTATTAATGCTTGACACAGGAAAGTCTAGAGTTGATGGAGGAGTACAGCAAATGCTTTTGCTGTCACCTCAGTCCTATTTGAGTTGTTCACATGACTTGGAAGTGAAATGGTTAGAGGGGGCAGACAAGTTTCTTCCGCCAAAGAAAATGTTTCTGTTTGTTATATAGGATGTATCATGGTATCCAATTTCCACGTATTAATATTTTTGAAAGCTGGACTCTAAACCTGAAGTTACTTTACCCTTTCTAATTCTGCAGCACAAGCAAAATGCAGAATGCTGATTTTTTTTTGAGGTTTCTATATCAAGCACCCAGAACAAAGATATAGATGTAATTCTAGCATCTTGCAAATAGAGATGCAAATAGTAAAAGAAATAGATGACAGGCATTTGCAGAGTAACCTAAAGGAAATAAATCTCTTAAAGAATATTCACGTAGTTAATTTTAACTACAGGAGGTATTCTTGGAGTTGGGTATCTGATTATTGCATGTAAGATCTTGATATCCACATTTGGTGAACGGGGTAAGATAGCACTTGAACAGTGTTGTTGGTTTAACCAAATGTATTTAAGTCTTAAGAAACTACACATTAACAATTTCCACTCTGGAAGGCAGTTATGGTTACAGCATAAGATTTGCTCCAGCCTGTACATGTTTCCTAGATATATTTATTTTATCCACACCGACACAGGCTCTCTTATTCATCCATAATGACATGGCAGGGCTGATGGGCTTCCAATTCCAAGGGAATTTGCTTTTAAAAGGAGTCTGAAGGGAATGATAGTCTACTGTAGGTAATACAGAATCACAGGTAACAATTGAGAAGATATTCGGGAGAAAGAGGATTTTCTCCTGCAAACTATATCTTATATCCTGGTATCCTGGTATTACATTCTTCCTCACCACCAAAAGGAATTTAAATGTTCATTTCTCTCAGTGCAATACATAAGTATTTTTCTAATGCCTCAAATGCTGGAATGCATACTGATCTGTTAACAGTTGACTTGGGAATGGACTACCAAAGGTTGATCAGCTATCATTTTCCAGTGCTAGGGCCAGGGCTGAATCAGCAGCCTAACGACCTACTAGCAGCTGGAACATCTGGAACAACATCAGAGGTGTAAAGAAAACAATTTCTCATGGCCAGGTCTCAGACTAATTCAAACACAAACAAATTCGAACTGATGATAAATTCACTTTGGCTCTCACTCTTGTGTTAGAAGCATCAAGTCTCTGCCAGGACAACTAGTATGGCTGAAGGGAGAAAGTTAAAACAGCAATTAGATGGCACTAATATGGCTCCAATATAATCTCTCTCCTGGTTTGGAGTCTCCGCCTGCCAGGGCTCTTGGCCACCTTCCCAGGGCTTAATTGCATTTTGCAAGTAGCCATGGCACACTTGCCACTGTATCTCCCTAACTAATTTCAAACACAGTCCTCATATCCAATTCAGTAAAAATGAGCCGAAATACCTCTGACAGAAAAACGAAAGTGTTATCTAGTTTAAAGATTGGTTCAATTAAGAGAATAGCTGATTCTGGAGGGGAAAGAATAAGGGGGCAAAATAGACGAATCATAGCCTTGAATTGTAAAATTTTCAGTAAAGCACTCTAGAGGAATGGTAAATGATAAGATTTGAGACAATGCCATTGTTTAATGTTTACGTGCATTTTTAGGTGGAATGGATTTTAAATGTGATTTGACCTTGTGGTACCTGGGGGGCATTAGGGCTTAGCAGAAAGCACACTCTTCTTATTCTGGCAACAACTGGCTTTAAGCCAGATAAACTGAGTTTTGTCTTACCCGTGCTAGTTACTAAGTATATGAACTTGGAGAAGCTCCTTGAAATGCTGTATCTGCCTGGCATGGTGGCTCACGCCTGTAATTCCAACACTTTGGGAGGCTGAGGCAGGCAGATCACCTGAGGTCGAGAGTTCGAGACCAGCCTGACCAACATGGAGAAACCCCATCTGTATGAAAAAAATACACAATTAGCCGGGCGTGGTGGCGTATGCCTGTAATCCCAGCTACTTGGGAGACTAAGGCAGGGGAATCCCTTGAATCCAGGAGGCAGAGGTTGCAGTGAGCTGAGATTGTACCACTGCACTCCAGCCTGGCACCTGAGCAAGACTCCATCTCAAAAAAAAAAAAAAAAAAAGAAAAATGCCATATCTCCATTTTCTCACCAACATATTGAGGATGAAAAAAATATCTCCAATCTGTGGGGCTGGTTACTAAAATACTTGTGAAATTACAAAATAAGTTTAAGGTGTTATATTGAAATCGAACTAGTAAATATTTTCAGTATTTCTTGTAAAATAAATACATGTCCATCTACTGCAGTCATCTATAGAATGATACAGAAAGCTGGAGGAAGGTAAAGAAAATGGATGAGTTTTATGGAAGACAACGACCTTGCTAAGAAAAGCACATTGGGAATTTCAGCTCTTTGTGCTAATTCTAGTAGAATAGACAACTCTTATTGTTCCAGTAGGCAACAGTGCAGCAAAATGGAGCTGCTAGTCCACCATTTGACAACATCTATCGAGCACTTATGGTATATTTAACACGACACTAGCCACTGTGGCAATTACAGAGCATTCTAGTTTCTTTCTTTAAGGAGATTATAATCTAGCTGAAGAAATAAGACCCAGACAGTATGTCATTAAATAAGAAAATATATAGTAATAATTAAGTGTACATTTCAAGAGCAGTAAGTGTTAAAGTCCTAAAGAGAAAGAAAAAAAATGAAAAGAAGGTTTAAAGAGGCATCATAGAGAAGATAGGATCTGAATAGGACCTAAAAATGGTTATGCTTTGAAAACAGAAAATATGTAAAAGTTTAGATATTTCAGCAGAGGAAAACATAGTGAGTAAAAGTATAGAGGAGAGAATAAGGATGATGGAAAGAGAGGTGGCTGTATTAAATAACATGTGACTTATAAACTTTGTTTATAGCTCCTATGTAAGCAGATATCGGGAAGTTTCCCTATCAAAAAGGCACTGGCTCTTAAAGACCTATACCAAACGCCGACTATGTAATTCATGAATGTCTGAATCTTCCTAAAAGATAACAGGAAGGATGGATAAAAAGACTGACCTGAACGTAGAATATTTCAAATGCAAATGAACAGATGAAAATTAAAAGACCAAATCTAAAAAGAGCAAGAATCAACTGCCAAAGTCAAATGAAAGAAGCAAGAGTTCAAAATTCCGAAATCAAGGTCTAGTGAGTTCAAGTAAGAGCAGAATCTTCAGAGAGAGAGAGGGGGCCCTGAGTAGTCGTCTTCAAGGCCAGCTAATCATCATAACTTGCATTTATGAGCCAAAGGAAGATATTTGAGGGTCTGACTCAAAGACCTGGGGTGGGGCTGGAAGGGAGACCGTTAGGTTAATAATAGCTCTCAATAATCAAATTTCTCATTGCACCATTATCCCTTTAAGATCCAAGACATAGGAAGAATGTTTTTATGCTCACTGAACCCAAAAAACCATAAAGCCTGAAAGAGGCCTTAAATAGTCTTATTGTATTTCAGATGCATTGTGAATACTAGTATGTTTGGAGGAATCTATGGAAAGATTTAACTCAACAGTCCAGAAGGAAACAATAATTAAAGTATGTTTTGGAGCATCAAACTTTGACTTCTAACCGTTACAGGGAAATGTTAATCCCTATAATCTCCCAGATCATTTGAGATAATGGGAGACCTTTAGGGAGGAAAACAGAATTTTACAAAGCAGAGTGTCTGCAATGAGTGTCTACAGGGTAGTCTTATACAGATTTAGAAATTCTCTGTGCAGCTTTCTCCAGAGAGACCAGCATTGTCATGTGGAGTCTGTCAATGCTTTTGCAAAGGTAATGCTTACAGTACTTGTGGTCTTCTTACAGCAACCTCAACCTGAAGACCAAGTTTGGCAGAGGTAAAAAGGAATAAATTCAGGGAAATAGTTGTGACAAAGCCTATTTGCCTTATTAACAAATGTAGAGAAGACAAGTCAGAATCTATGAATTAGACTGTTGCATAAAATAATGATCTGGATTTAATTAATCTGGGTAACCTTTCATCCTTGATACCTTTGGTTCTATCTTAGCCATAAAAAAACAAAGAACAGATGAGCAGACAACACATCAATTGAATTAACATGTGAAAAAAAAATCTAGATTCTTACTGCATGCCTTAAACCAAAATAAATTCCAGATGGACTGAAGTTTTAAATATAAATAACAGAAGCTTGAGAGCAATAGAAGGAGTAGGTAAATAATTATGTTATACTTGGTAAAAAAGAACTGCCTAAGCATATCTCCCAAAACAAAGCTCATAAGGGAAAATAGTGATACATTTGATAACATAAAAATTTTAAATTTGCTAAGGCAAGTAAACTCACAGATACAATATAAAGGCAAGTCACAGTCTGGAAAAGCATTTATAATACATATAAGAAATTGATTTTCTTAATATGTATTCATTTATATATATATATGAGATTATAAAGATTTTCCTTAATATTTAAATAAATTGTATAGGCCAATGAAAAATGATAGCCCTAGAAGCAAAAATAAAATAATAAATCAAAAGAGATAATACTGTCACTAGTGATCAAATAAATGCTAATTAACAATAAAATCATATTAAGGCCTTGAGATTATAAAAGAAAAATATCTTATGTTAATAAAGGTATGGTGAAAAGACAATTTCATATTCTGAAACAATAATGGTTGAATTTTATTTAGTTAGTGCTATGTGTCGGATCCCATTTTACATTTGTATGTATATTTTCATATCTTCAGAACAATACAATATGATATTTTACCTATTTTTCAGATGTAGATACTAAGAAAAGTTCCAGAACTTGCCCAGTGCCTTCAACCAGATGAGGTTGAGCTAATATTTGGACCCAGAAGCTACTAAGAGGCCATGTTTATAGCTTTCATCACTCGAAAGCTTCTTTCAGTTGTGGAAAATATAAATGAATAATGCTTTTCTAAGAGACAATTTGGCAAAAATCAATTTAATTACAAAAGTTGTTATACTTTTAACCCACAAATTCTTCTTTTAGGAATATAATTACATGAGAAAAATATAAAATTATATGTGCAGAAATATTTGTTATAGTGTGGAACATAGTGAGAAGATAATGAAAATAGGAAAGAATTAGGAAATGGCATGTAAATGTAAAGAATAGCTATAGTGGAATATTATGTAGATATTAAAAATGATGTTGAAATATATTTAATGACCAGAGGTAGACACTTTGAGTTCCAAAAGCATGGCACAAGCAGTCCCTGTATTCAAATGTCTGCCAAGTCCAATTACAAGCCCTTTTGATGGTAATGACATTCTTCTTATTATTACTAACATTTATAGAGCTCTCTATGTACTAAGCATTTATAAACAAAAATGTATTTTCATTGCCATGGACTTTATATTCTAATGGAAGAGACCAACTAAAAATAAGAATAAGAAGGAAAATATATAGTGTAGGATAAGGACTAAAGAGAAAAACATAAAGGATATGCAACATTGGTAAGGGCAACTAAAATTGATAGAGAATGACCAGGAGCTCACAAAAGAGTCAACTCACAAAAGAGAACTCATAAAAAAGTCCACTTTTTTGCAAACAACACAGATCACAAGAGGAAATTGAAATACAGCGGCATGGACTAATTTTCCTGAGTTCTGACACCTAGTTAGAACAAAAGATAGAACACAAGTGCTCTGATTCTACTATGCTGTAAATGGAAACTTCAAAAGAATATTATCTAATTATTAATGGTACTTATTTATGGATGTTAAGACATGCTGACTTTTTTGAAAACTACCATGTTTGCTGATGTATAAGATGCATGTTGTCTTTTTAGTGATGCTTTGCATGATCATCACATTGGTGAAGAAACAGAAGAGTGGCCTATTAGAAAATATTTGAGTGGATTTCAGGGCACACTAAATCCGACTCACTCTTTGGCTTCTGCTGTAGTTGCTGTACTCCAGCTCCACACTTTAATTTTTATAATGATAACATTTATCATCTCCTAGGTATGAAGTCTCCAGAATGGCTTCTCCTGTGGACTGCCGGTACAATGACACCACTATGACTAAAGCCACTGGATTTCTCCTTTGTATACTCTCTACTCCTCATGGCCCATGTTGAATTAATGGCCAAATTGAATCAATTTTTACTTTCATCATCTTCACACATACGTCCTCTGTTTTCCATTGTCATGACCATGGTCTACTTAGGCTTTAAATTTCACTCTCTCTCTTTCCCTGAGATAGGCACCACACCAATCTCTCTATTCTCTCACAATTTATCCAAGAATCCACTTTCAGTCCTTCCAGTTAACAGCTAGAGTCTCACCAAACCCAATCAGATCATCCACCTGATCTTGTTCATTCAATATTGCCCCAGTTCCCAGGGTTAGTGTAAATTCCTCATCATGACACTCACGACTAGAAGTGGCTGACATTTTTTCACCTTATCTTTTACTTTCCATTGTATATGTTTAATAGCCCAGCCATGCAACAGGTAACAATGCTTGCCAACTAATCTCCTTTCTCACACTTTACGCAGCTTCTTGCCATTGAGCAGGCCATATGGCTCATTCTGGTTAATTGGCTGTTAGCAGAAAGAACATACGTCATTTCTGTGCCAGAGCCTAGAAGAACAGGTGTGAGTTCTCCACGCTTCTTTATTCTCTTTCTGAAGCAACAGGAAAGTTGCACGTTTTGGATCCTGCAGCTACAAAGTGGTGGGATCTGAGACCTCATTGATCGATGATGAATATAATGTGTGAGCAAAAAACAAACCATTGACGTATGTTGGTGTGTTGTTCTACTGGGATTTTGAAGTTAATTCATTACTACATGTAACTTAGCCTCTTTAAACTAGTACATCAACCAAAGTGGGTGAACTCACCAATTTCTGCACCACGTTGTGATTTCCCTTATTCTTCCCGTTGCCTTTGTGTATCTCCCCACTGAGAACATCTTTCTCTGAATGATCAATTCCTCCATCCCCACATTACCTTATTCTAATTATTGACATTTTTACTCACCCTTCCAGAACTATCTCTAACGTTAATCATGCCTAGGTGTTTGCCCAATCAGATGTAATTTAACTTTCTTCTAATCATAAGGAGGCTTGATGCTTAACGTTTTTTACTGCTTTTCACAAATTCTGTCTCATCCTATGGTTATTGGTGTACTTATTTTTCCTCTCTGTTAGAAAGAAGGTCCTTCAGAGAGCCTGAATTATACTTATATATCTATCTCACCCGCACAGGCCTTTGTATCTAAGTTTCCTGGAAAATATTTGTGAAACCGAGTTGAAGATTTAGAGTGTTCAATATAATTTTCAAAAATTCTACCGTAGTAACTAAAATATGTTTTTGATATTTAGAGAACTATCACCTACATGTTGATTTTTACACAGATTCTATTACTTTCCTGTTTCTTTTCTGTTTTCATCCTGAAATGGTGAACTCTTTTTTCACTATTGTCTTCTCTGGGCCTAGCACACTGCTTGACACAAAATCAAGTGCTAGATAACTTGTGAGTGAATAAAGAAGGATTCAGTACATAAAACACTACTGTATTAAAAATTGAGTTAGCTAACACCTTATTGCTTACAAGACCTCTACAGCTGAAAAGAGTATTTAATGTATAAAATTAGAGTTTCAGAGGTAATAGTGACTTCAGAATAAGAAAAATGAAAACTAAATTTAGAAGAAGGTGTTATATTTTATAAAGAATTCTCATGTATGTTCTCTCAGTTGATTGTTGGAATCATTGTCTGCAGTAAGCAGATATTATCCCCACTTTAGAGATGAAGAAACTAAATCACAGAAAGGTTCACTGACTTGCATAAGGTCAAACAGCTGGTTAAAAACTTTCTCAGGTCTCTTAATTCCCGGTCCACTTCTCTGCATTCTACTTGTTATTACCTTTATCTAAGTTCAAGACAAGGGACATCTTTAGGATCATCGTTCTGCCTGTGTAACGTGTTATCTTGGCAGTAGCAGCTAGTTGAGTACTGTAGTTGAAGAAGGCATATATGTACACACACACACACACATGCACACAAATGTAATTATATAAGCCTCCTCCAATCTGGGCCAAAATAGAATTAATCCTGTTTTCCTTGCCAGTGAATGCTGAATCCTTCCATCTCAGTGTTGTGTTTAAGAATAAGCCAGTTTACATGCTCTGTAATTGAATGTCAGGAAATATGAAAATATATTGTTTTATTGGTACTGTTCATTGATTTATCGAAGTGATTTATTGTCGATGGACATGCAGTACAACAAATCACTTCACTGACACCATCAGCTGCCTTAACTAGGTTGTCAGTTCACGACATTAAAGGTAATGGATAGTGATTATTTTACAGTAATGGGTTTAATCAGCACTTTGAATGACTTAGCAGTCATGTCAGAGGAGAGCCAACTCATCATTTATCAAGGCAGCATTTTGTTTACCAACATCATCTATAATTCATTTGATTGTTGACAATCATCAGCAAATGCCTCTCAGGCAAAGTTTTATCAGAGATGGAAATTTGCACAGCTGCAGCATGCTATGTTACCCCAAGGGGCTGCCTGAGCAGACACAGGTGGGGAGGCATGGTCTTACCCTGGCCCAGAAAGGTGGCTTCCACCAACTGGACTTTTAGTCTTTTCAAAGAGGGTTGGATTCTTTATGTTTCCGTCTCCTCAACCCCCTGATCCCACAGGATCTTCAGTAATGTAAAAGGTTTCAGGTACAAAATCTATGAAGATAGGAAAATGAGAGGCACATGATCTTGTGTTAAGCTTGGGTCCATTTAACATAGCTAAATACATCATCCTGGATCTGCCATTTGCCACAGTAGAAGCCTGAGCTGATCCTCTATTGAAATATCAGACATGTTTGGGCAGGTTTGGTGACCCAATGGGACAGACATAGGAGTCTGTTTTCATAACAGATGTTACAGCTTCCTACAGGAAAGCTCAACAAAATGCTAGGACTTCTTTTAACCCTTTGAGCACTTGAAATTTATCTCTAGGGGGAAAACTCCATGCATGCAACATTTTACATATAAGTTTATTTTCTCTAAGTCTAGCACTGGGCAGTAAGGTAAAGTAATTACGACCTTGGCTTCTGGAGGAAAGCATACTTGGCTAGCACATCTGCTTTGCCCATTGCCAGTTGTGAGACCTTGGGCAAGTGACTAAACACCTTTCAATTTCATTCTTTACTCGGCATGTTAGGCAGTGCATGCACAAATCATACTCTCTTTGGTGCTGAAGGGAGAAGGAAAGTGTGGAGACAGGCTGGCCTGGGAATCACAAAGGAGATATTCCAGAAATCGGAGCCTAAAGTGTTGAAGACAACTTTGCCTACTTCACCATGTAATTGGGGGCAGCTCTGCTTTTGAACCTGGACAACTCCTTTTGGCCTGGATAAGCAGTCTTTTGTCTATACAAATCCCAGGGAAAGAGGATCATGTCCAGGAAGGAGGGACTGTTGAGAATGGCCACCATGATGTTGAAATTACCATCACATTCCTGTGCCAGGATCAGGAGACAAACATGTACTGAGTCCTGAAGGACTGGCATCCTCTGACCCCTGGAATAGTAGCAGTGATTTTTAAAAAAGATGAAAAAGGGACCGATAAATCCCGGTAGAAGAAAGCAATGATGCAGCTCACCTAACAGCACGCACTTTATTAAACATTTCTTTCCACCTATTTCATCATCTGTAAAAAGCTAGAAAATATTCAGATTTAAACAACCCCTTCTCTTTTGTAAAAAAGAGAAGCCAAAAAGGAAACTTTTACTGCTTTTGAAACAACTCCATTTCTTTATACCTCCGTAATGCAACACTAGTTGTCTGTCTCCGCCCTGGCTCCAGGAAATATTAACTTGAAAGTTTTCCCTCTGCCAGAACCATCTTGTCTCATCTCCAGATGATAAGCAGGACACTCAGGAAGGAGGTAGAAGAGAAGAATAAGGGGTCTTGAAAATGAGTTTGTTCACATGTAAAAGCTGCTAGTGCAGAGATGTTTCCTCATTTATTAAACTCCTTCCTGCCACAGGCTCCTCAGAAGTCTCCAAAATGAGAGTATGCCCACTCATACACCAGTACATTCCACTGGGAAGGAATGTCCCTTAACAAAAGCAATGTCACTGGTCAGAAGAAATGAGAAGTGCTCATAATCAGGAAGTATATACCCCTTTCTCTCCTGCTGCAAGGGAAAAGATGGAAGCTGGGTGTATTAGTCCCTTCTCATGATGCTAATAGACATACCCATGACTGGGTAATTTATAAAGGAAAGAGGTTTCCTTTATAAATTAAAGGTCTAACAGTTCCACATGGCTGGTGAGGCCTCACAATCATGACAGAAGGTAAAGGAGAAGAGCAAAGACACGTCTTACATGGTGGCAGGCAAGAGAGGGTGTGTAGGGGAGCTGTCCTTTATAAAACCATCAGATCTCATGAGACTTAAACACTATCATGAGAACAGCATGGGAAAAACTCACCCCCATGATACAATTACCTCCCACCAGATCCCTCCCACGACACATGTGGATTATGAGAGCTACAATTCAAGATGAGATTTGGGTGGGGATACAGCCAAACTGTATCACTGGGATTGGCCTTTTTTTCTGAAAATCCAAATGCTCCATTAATTAAAATTTGAAGAAATTTAAATAACCTAAGTTTTCTGTTTAAGTGCTACACACAAAGCTCAGAGCTCCTGAGAGATTTCAAATAGTCAATCACTGTTTTATTAAGAGGCTTCACATACATAAGAAAAGCCACAAGATAACCAGGTGATCAAACAGATTGTACAAAGAGGAGATATTAGTGTGGGCTGAACAAGCCTTTGGAACAAAGTGGGCCTTGAGGAAACAATCGACCACAAAAAAGGGGAGGAGAATCAAGAAGACAAAAACTGCATCAGCAAAGCTTTGAAGAATAAGGTGATCCTCATGAGGATAACTTGATTTGGCTACAAGTGTGTGTATTTAAATTACTTCCTGAAAGCATGTTAATATAATTTTTTATGAATAACACATGACTCGTATCTAATTTTCAATCCTTCAGAATTGACTGGATGGGTGCAGTAGAGCAAAGTTGTGACAAAATAGTAATGGCAGTGTTGCAAATTTCCTTTCGGAAGAATGAGGGCGTGACCATTGTCTCCAAGTGGTACTTTTGCTATCAAACGTGGATTGTTTAAACATTTTAACAATTGGACCATTCTACATTTTGGACAGGATATGTTAATAGACAGTTTTTTTCTGAACTATAAATTTTTAATAGAAATAATGCATCCTATGTATATTCATTGTAGATTTTTGAATGAAGATTAAAAAATGAAGAAAAAAATATTTGTAACCTCACTCTTTTCTCTCCCAAAGATAAATATTTTTGTGTGAGAGAATGTATGTGTGTTAGAATATGATGATAAAGGATATGCAATGTGTGGTAGATTACATGTTTCCCAGTGTGTCAGCCCTCCATGTATGCTATCCCCTGGTAGAGTGTCCCTTCCCACGGTGACTCTGGGGTTAGCTGTGTGACTTCCTTTAATCAATGGGACATCAGCAAACAGAAGACTTGGTCATCAGCTCCAGATCTAGTTTTCTTGAGAATAAAAGACCACATTTATAGAAAAAAGTCCAGTCATCCCACTTGTCCCAGATGAGCCAGGCCTCAAGTACCCTGTGGCTGCATTGCATAGCACTGCTGCATGAGTCATCCTGTGAGAATCTCACAGAACGACTTCTTAGCCGACCAAAAAATTATGAGATATAATATATTGTTATTTTAAACCACCAAATGTTAGGGTGTAACTGATGCAGTGTTTTAAACCTGATTTTTCATTTAGTGTGCTGTGAACATTTGTTTTTGCTCTTAAGTAGAATTCAGAAAGCTAATTTTTAAAATGATTTTATCACATTCCGTTACAACATGTACCATAACCTGTTTAATGTCTCATTGTTTGACATGCTTACAGTAAATTTTTAATACCCCATTGGTGACTCCCTAATGCCACTTCCACTATGTCAACTTATTTTAAAACAAGTTTATATATAATTACCTTCTAAGCTCTTTGAGAACAGTAGCTATGAATAAATAAGCGTTTCTCCCTCTTAAGCTCGTCCACTGTGCATGGCAAATAGTGCTCAAAATATTTTTTGAATGAAAAAATGAATAAATATGCTTATAAATCAGTTAGAAAAATAGCGTTTAAGAATAGCCTATACATTTTAATACAATGTTATATTCAGGCAAAAAATTATAGAGAAAGCTTGCTGTTGGTAGACTCTTTTCTCCCACTTCAAACTTTCATGCTGTCCAAAACACTAAGAAATGAACATTTTTATGAATTCATTGTTGCGGCATGAAAACCTATTTGTCCCCTGTCCCATTCTTTCAATGTCTTGTTTAGAGTGGAGGTGACAACCAGCTAACATGATGAAAACATTTCTACTAAATTGATACTCTGCTCTGTTTACCATCCCAAAAAATGTATATGTTCATGAAGAAATAATTTGTGTTGCCTCAAATTGTACTACATTTACCCATGTTCTGACATTTATGACAAGAAAATACTTCGAGACATTTACTATTTTAGAGTTTTTGTTTCTTTAGTTTACTCTGTAAATAAGGATAATTCAGAGATGGGCACATTGTGTTTCTCAATAAATTATCATCTATCATTGAAGTTAATCCAATATTCAATTTAGGTTCAAATTGAAATGTTTTAAATAGGTAAAAGAATCAAGATGACACTTCTTTTCCCATTAACCTTTAGGGCAGTTCCTTTTATATTTTGTTTCCTTTGGATAAGGGAAAGTACATTGTAATCTTCATTTTAAATTAGGTTTTAAGGCATATTTAATCCCCAGGTTAAAGCATATTATTCACATTTAAAAAAGAAAATGAACAACCTTATAGATGTCAGCTTCAGACTGCAACCACAGTGGAAATAATCTATTTGGATAACACTATCTAAGAGGTACCAGAACTTCAAAAGATATCCTTATAGTTTCAAACTCTGACCCAGAAAACCCTTTTTCTTCACTGCTTTTCATGGTGAGCCATTTTGAATATCTACTCATTTTACTTTACTTTCCCACAATGTCATTCTCTCCCTTTGAGAGGCAGGCCCAGGAGTGGGAAGGAAGGCTCAAAAGGAAAAACTAATTGAGCACAGCTTGTTGCCACCTTAAATAGAATCTATTACCAAATTTTACAGCTGACAAAACTGAGACTTTGGTGATTACAGAAGCATCAGTTACAGAGTCAATACTCAGATCTCTCTAGATCCAAAGTACATTATTTCTTAAACTGAGCAATCAGAAAGCCTAGATTCTAGTTACGGTTCTTGCAATCCTTGTGAAGTCTTGAGAAGATACATAGGCTTCAGCTTCCTTATCAGCAGCATAGAGATTAAAAAACCTTTCTTTCCTATTCATGAGGATAACCTCACCTTTCCTACCTATTTCATGAGGTTAGTATGATATGGTTGAGAATATGTTTTAAAATGGAAACATCATATGGAAATACATTGCCTGAAGTTCCAGGTTCTGAATGATAGGGAACACTTTGGCCATTGCTTTGCTTTATAGCGGGTCAATTGATTTTTCAGTGGTCGTTTAAACTTCCCGCCTGCAAAATGGGGATATGGCATTTGCCCAGGTCTCTTAATCCTGTATGTTAAAAAGGTGTTTAAAAATCCTTTGGGTTTCTTTCAATGATACTGCTTGTTTATAGAACCTTTTCTTTTTTTGATGGAAAATACTAGTTTAGTATTCCAGCACCTGGAACTTTCTTCTCCAGAGGCAATATTCACTTAGACAAATAACATGCCTCTACCAGATTGAACCATATGCTCTGGCTGTGTTTATATGGCAAAAAGGGTTAAATGCCAGAAATCTCATATAATTCAGCCTAGCATCTCAAATTATCATTTTTCTGTATACATGTCTACCTCCCTTCCATTCTTCCTTCTTTCCTTCCTTCCTTCCCTCTCTCCCTCCCCTCCCTCCCTCCTTCCTGCCCTTCTTTCCTTCCTTCCTCTTTTTCTTTTCTTCTTTTCTTTTTTCTTTCTCTTTCTTTCCTCTCTCTCTCTTTCTCTCCCCACCCCACCCTTCTGCCAGGCTGCCGTGCAGTGGCGTGAACACGACTCACTGCAGTCTTGAATTCCAGGGCTCAAGCAGTCCTCCTGCTTCAGCTTCCCCAAGTGTTATTACAGGTGTGAGACACCACACTCAGCCCATGTTTACCTTTTCATATGTAAACCTATATCCATTCTGCTTCCACAAAGATAAATAACACCATTATGTTTTACTGTTAACAGATATGATGGAGTAATAAAATTTTCTTTTTCTTCTGCAACCTAGAATGCTGACTCACCAGATGACACAACTCAGAAGCTTGATACAGGTGATACAGTCATGAGTAAATACTGTATCCCCATTTTGCAAATGGAGATTTGTGGCATTTCAGTGCTTGGGGTAAGAGAAAGCAATACAGACCATTCCTAGGAAGAAAGAAGAATAGGGAAAGGAGGACATTGTGACCAGGGCCAGGTAGGAAGGGGAGAAGGGGTACCAAGAGGATTCCAGGGCCTTTTCTGTAGGGAATCAGTTTCTGTAGGAATGGAGTTCTGACTGTTGAGAAGATAGCCATTGAGAGTAGGGAAGCCCAAATTCTGAAAATTTCAGGGCCTCTCTCCCCAAATCCGATTTTATCCCTTACTGCAAGTATTATATCTATTATCATGGTGAAAACAAAGGTTAGTGATTTTACTGTGATTTGTAATCTTCAGATTTAAAGTTTACATATTATACGCTTTTTTTCATATTTTTTCTACAATTTAGTTCTCAAAACTCATGTTGGAGTATAATGCTAGAATGTCCAGTGACGTAGATATTTTGAGATATGTCTGTGAAGCAATGCTTAGGAGAGTGGAGTGCCTCTGAAACTGTGGGAGAGGTCCTGAATGGCAGCTGTAACTTCTGTAAAGGCAGTAGTGTTACCCATGGTCATTTCATGAAAGGTGAATTTACTACATGTTACAAAGCAAAGATCTTGGGAGGAAATAAATGGAAAAAATGGGGGATCCATTTTTTTTCCTGTATTTTTTTCTCCCAGTTGATTACATGTTGGAGACTGCTGGACTGTTTTTCGCTCATAGGTATTGCCTGTATTACATTAATGATTGCAAAAGTGATATCAAACACATATTGAGCACTTTTTATATGACAAGTTCTCCAGGCAAAGATGAACATATATTATCTCATTTATTCTTATAAAATTCTTGCATGAAAGGTATCGTAAGTTCCCCCATTTTACCGAAGAAAAACATCTAAATTTAGAGAAGTTAATTACATGCATTTCGGAAGCGCAGAACCAAGACTTGTATCATGATCTGTCTGACACCAAAGGCAGAATCTTCAAAATGACCCTCTGTGACCTGTAGGTCATACCACTCTGATAAGCTTATAAAAGGACAGAAGGAAGAATCTGGCCGCATGGTTCCATGACTTAGGAAAGTAGGATGGAAGCTAATGCAGGTAGGGAGGCAAGACTCGTGAAACAGCCAAGTATTCTTACAGTTTATGTACAGAAATAAATCTCCACATCCCTATAGCCATTGTATCAGATAGTCTTCATTTATTCTGGATTAACTGCCTGTTAATCTCCAGGTGATTCTCTGTTCTTCCCTTTAGACATCTAAACAATTTTTGAGTGAAATAAAATAGAGATCAACACAAACCTTCATGGTGTTTCTCTTAAAGTTGGAAACATTGGCATTAAAACTTAAATATTTCACTGGTCTTCACTGGCCTAATATTTCTTCTCCTACATTGATTTTGCTCACCTTGGAGATGAATTTGAAAGTAGATTAAGAACGTTAGAACTTATGTTACTATGGTGACCCAGGATAGAAGGCATGAGATTTCCTCCCTTCAGAGCTCGATATTGAGAAGTCTGCCTATTTGTCCCTGTCTTTTATAAAAGCTCATGGTGTGACAGAAGGGATAACGTGTGGGAAGAAGCATTATTACAGATACACTGAGAGAAACGCAGCGTTAGAACTGGCCATTCTCTGCTTCTGAAAAGTCCAGCTGCAGATAACTCTGTGGCTCATGTTCAAAGACTAATAAAGTCTTGGATGGTTTGAAATCTGACAACTGCACTGAGTTATTTATTTATGGATGTCTGAAGTATATCCACGGGTCTCATCTCTTTTCTGTCCCTATTCATCCCCAAGTAATATCAGTTTCAGTTTTAAAATACATCATATTAAAATGGCCCCTAAACTTTTATCTCCATCCAGAAATCTCCCCTGAGCTTCACTTTTAACCCAAATGCTCTTTGACTAGTGTTGTCAGGTGAAATACAAGATGCTCCATTAAATCTGAATTTCAGATAAACAATACGTTATTTTCAATGTATGTCAGAAACATTGTATTTATTTATGCTATAAGATTTTCATTGTATATCTGACATTCAGATCTAACTGGGCATCCTTTATGTCATTTAATAAATCTAGTAATGCTAATCTTCAGCCAAAGACCTCAACTTGGATAAGTAACAAATGCTCGTAGCTTAGGATGTTGAAAGTGGAACTCCCACAATTCCTCACCCAAATATGCTTTTCTCACAGTCTTTCTTAAATCTGTGAATGACAACTATATTCTTCTGATTACTCAGACAAAAACTCTTGACTCTTCTCCTTTTCTGTGTACTATATTGACTCTAAATATAAATGGTTTTGATTCTACCTTTATTGTCTGTCTAAAATCGAAGCACTTTTACTGCATTCACTGCTTCTACCTTGAACCAAGTCACTGCCATCATCTGCTGGACTATTAAAAGAGCCCCCTTCCTTTTGCCCCTGTAGTGCTTTTTCCACACCGAAGCCAGGGTGATTCTTTTAAACCAGAGCACATCAAAGAGCTCTAATCATGAGTAAAAACCAGAGTCCTTAAAATTGTCTACAAGGCTGTCTGTCCCCAGCTCCTCCGCCACTGCCATTGCTCTAGCCTCTCCTTCCTCATCCGCCAATGTTCTTCTATTCACTTACCCTGTGCCCTCTGTGGTGAATAGGGAGGAGGGGTTGGGGGGGCAGTCTACTTATTGTTCCTCAAACCCAACAAATCTTTGCACTACACTCTTCTTTATCTGGAAATATCCTTTCTCCTCATATGCATGGCATGCTCCCTCACAATGCCCTTCAGGTTTTCAAATATCTTACTAAAGAAGCCCTCCTTCCTCTTCCACCCCTCAACATTCACCATTCCAGTTAGGTATGTCATTTATTTTTTTCCATATATGTTCACCACCTGACATATATTTGCTTTTTTTTATTTTCAAGCATGTGAATATAACCTCAATGAGGGTAGGAACTCTTTTTGGTAGCCCCAGAACTCAGAACAGTGCACAGCTCAAAGTTGGTATTCCAGGAAAATGAGTTGATTAAATGAATGAAATCAACAATTGCTTTGCAGCAGTCAGATGCAGAAAAATCCCACCTGTAGGTTAAATGGGCATATTAATGTGCGTTTAAATTGGAATATGCACATTTGTGTATTTGGACATATAGGAATAAACATCTCTGTGCTTAGGTGTGGGTCTCACATAATCTCGGTATGCTTCATGAGAAGAATACCATAAAACATACCTTTCCTTCTCTGTTCTTAAATCTGGTGTTATTACCAGAAATCCATTTGTGCCTCTGTCTAAAGCTTTATGTGTCTATAGTTGGACTTTTTTTTCTTTTTGCTTACTTTTCTAGCGGAGACTTCAGTGAGTTCTTTTCCTTAGTCTTTTAGGTAATGCCTCCCTGAGTCATGTATTATGCAGAGACAACTGTTTATCTGTCTCTTCCTCTTTCTCCTGGCATCTGTATGATTTCTTTTAATCACATTCCCATTATCCTCTAATTATGGAAAATTGTTATATTAAATATAATTTCTACGGATAGCCACAGGGTGGCATTCATGTTCTTTGCTATCATTTTAATGACAGATTTACAAGGTCACTTTGAGTAGATAAATAGCCTATAGATTCTTTCCAGTGAGATTCACATTCTGATTTTTCATATTAACACTTGCAAATTGCAGAACTTATTATGCTTTCCCACCCATACCTCATTTTGCTTCCAGCACCTTCAGTCCCTGCCTGCACGAATCCAAGATGACTCTATCAGGTGGCTTTGTTTTAATATTCGCCTCAGTCAAAGAGAATCTAATGAAAGCCAGAGCTGACACTGCCTCGGTATTCATTTCAACTCAACCATCATGGGAAGATTTGCCAGCAGCCTTTAGCACAGGGCTCCTACTGAATGCTTGCTGGTAAACACTAAACTGAATAGCAAGTAGGATCACTCACCTCAACAGGTTTGTGCCAGTCAAGGTGGACTCTCCAGATGAGTTCTTAAGGCACTAAAGCCATCTATTGAATATTTAAACATCACTTTATCAGAACACACACACACACACACAGAAATGTTTACACGGGAAGCTCAGCTCTGATAAAGCATTTGAAATGTATTTTAGAGATGCAGAGCTTATTCCTTTTGCTCTAGAGGGGAGCATTCTATTCATTCATTATTTTCGGTAATCTATCATTCATTTCACTTATGGTGAGTTCATACATCATTAAATATTTTATCACATTAATTTATCAAATATTTTTCCCATTTTAGAGATGAGGAAAGTGAGTTAACAATTAGTTAATTAGTTGAAAGCAACACTGAGAGAAAACTACAGAGGTGAAATAAACATAAAGGACTTCTGACTAATTTTTTTTTTTTTGCTTTTCACATCCCCACAGTTGTTACCGGAGTGATGTAAACACCTCTTGCCCCCAGGTACCGCATAGCTTGAAATATCACCATTTTCTCACTATCTTGCAAGGAATTTTTATAATAGGGGCTCTCCTCACTCCAACTTCTTTTCCATCTAGTCCACCTTACATTCCCTTTCTGGAACTATCTAACTAAAACTCTGCTGTCATTTCTTTTTCTCACTCAGAAAAGTAGAATATCATACAAAACTCAACTGTATTTTTACTCCTCATTCACCCTTTAAAATTAATTTGCTGAAAATTTCTTTCTCTGCTTCTGAATAAACGTCTTAGTGATCCCCTGTGAATTTTCTGGATACTTATAGGCAATAGAAAGTCCTATGCTTTCCTTAAGTCACAAATATAAACTCAGTACAGAAACCAGGTTATCCATCCCAGTATACTAAGTAAGACTTTAATCCACATTTAATAGAAATGCTTCTCCCCTTTCACCTACAGCTAAGCTTCTTGCCTTCAAGGAGTGGAGTGTGATCTGATTCACATTTTTTTTTTTGAGACAGAGTTTCGCTCTTGTTGCCTAAGCTGGAGTGCAGTGGTGTGATCTCGGCTCACTGCAACCTCCCTGTCCCGGGTTCAAGCAATTCTCCTGCCTCAGCCTCCCAAGTAGCTGGGATTACAGGCACGTGCCACCACGCCTAGCTTTTGTGTGTGTGTGTGTGTGTGTGTGTGTGTGTATTTTTAGTAGAAACAGGATTTCACCATGCTGGCTAGGCTGGTCTCAAACTCCTGACCGCAAGTGATCTGCCCACGTTGGCCTCCCAAAGTGCTAGGATTACAGGTGTGAGCCACCGCACTGGCCTCAGATTCATCTATCTTACTTGCTCATATTTTCTCTTACTTGCAAGATGCTGTTAATGTTTTTCAGGGTAGCACATGAAAGAAGAGAAGTAGTGGAACTAAAAGTTCTTATTGACTGGCGTAAGAAGACAGCTTTGCTTTCCCAGGCCTGGTAGATGCATAAAGGCAACTCTCTAATGGCATTTGTGGGTTTCTAGATTCTCCTTGGCTTGGCCCTCTATTTTAACTCGCAGCTCCAGATGTCCCTCAGTTTCTTTTTTTTTTTTTTTTTAAAGCTGTCTACTCTAAACCCTCTGTTGAAATGCCATTGCTCCAAAAGCAAATCTTTTGACCCAGGATCATTTAAAACACGATCACAGGCTCAAATTCTCACCATAGTTCCATCTCTGGCCCCCAGGATTCCTGCATCTTTGACCATCAGTGGGGAATAGTAGTTACTCCCTCAAGAACTTTACTCTGCTCCCATGAGATGCATTAGCTGGCCTCTCATCTCTGGAATCCTTCAGACTAAGTCAGCATCCTTCCTTTGTATTTTCTAGCTGCAGAGAATGTTTTTCAAATTCTGACTAGTCTCATAGATCACTTCTCTAGTTTTGAAATTAAGGCTCCCTCCTCAAGAATCCATTGCTTTGTTGCATTTCGTGCAACATGTTTTTGTGTTCCTTGTGGACCACTTGTCAAACTGACTTTCTAGAATCTTCTTGAAAAATCTGCTCCTTTGTCACCTCACTTTTAATTTGATACCTATTTTTTGGCCTTCAGATTTTTATCCTAGTACATATATATATTTTAAAAGATTATTTAGAAAGATTATTGTGAAACTGGTAGTTCAGCCTAGCCATCTCACTGAATATAAAACATAAAGCGACTTGGAAACTCAAAACTCTGAAAAGTGATACAGCATATTTGAAAAGAATCCAATATAAATTCTTAAACTAGAAATGTAGTAAGCAAAATTATAAACTCAGTGGATTTGTTTAACAGTATATTAAACATAAATAAAGAGAAAATTAGTAGAATGTGATATAAACTGAATAAAAAAATCTATAAAGAAATACTAAGAGACAAAAAAAATGGAAAATTCAGGACAGTGAGTAAGAGAAAGATGACCCAGTGGGGGCTAATACATGCTTGAGACAAAGGGAAGAGAGAATAGGACAACCACATATATTTGAAGTGCTAATGTCTAAAAACTCTCCAAAACTGGTGAAAGACCTCAATCTATAGATGAAAAAAATTCAAGACAGTAAAAAATATTTTAAAAATTAATACCTAGACAAATCACGATGAAATTGCAGAAAACAATAGAAGACATCATTTTAAAAATAACCAGAAGGTGGGGTGGTCAAAAGATTTCCTTCAAAAGATCAATATTTTGACTGAAAGCTGATCTCTCAAAAGCACTGCAGCTTTTGAAAATTAGAATAAGGCAGTGCAGTAATATCTTTAAAATGGTGGAGGAAAGTAACTGAAAACATAAAATTTGAGCCCTGTGACATACCCTTTAATAATAAAGGTGAACATGACAACTAAATGTACTGTTTGATCTGGGACTAATTCTGGATCAGAAAAAAACATGATATAAAGGATACTATTAGACTGGACAAGGAAAATGTGGCACATATACACCATGGAATACTATGCAGCCATAAAAAACAATGAGTTCATGTCCTTTGTGGGGATATGGATGAATCTGGAAACCATCATTCTCAGAAAAATGACACAAGAACAGAAAATCAAATGCCACATGTTCTCACTCATAGGCAGGTGTTGAACAATGAGAACACATGGACACTGGGAGGGGAGCGTCACACACTGGGGTCTGTTGGAGGGGGCTAGGGGAGGGATAGTCGGGGGTGGGAAGGGTGGGGAGGGATAACATGGGGAGAAATGCCAGATATAGGTGACAGAGGGATGGAGGCAGCAAACCACCTTGTCATGTATGTACCTATGCAACAATCCTGCATGATCAGCACGTGTACCCCAGAACCCAAAGTACAATTTAAAAAAAGGATAGTATTGATACCTTGCAAATACTTGAGTATGTACATTAGATACTTGCTACTCACAGTACTATCTGATGATACGCCTCACCTGTGAGCTTGTTAAATTATAAACATAATCACAAGCATCATTCCAGACCTAGCGGATCATTTTAATATTTTAACAAGATCCCCAAATGGTTTGTATGTACATTAAAGTTTAGGCAGCACTGTAATAATTATATTTTATTTATGTTAAATGTCCTGAATTTGATGAGTAAGAAAATGTGAGACATTGGAAAACGTCTCTGCTCTCTTGAGGTGTCTGCTGATATATTTAGAGTTGAAGGATCATGATGTTTGCAACTGAATCTAAAATAGTTCACCAAAATAATGAATGACAATACGTAAAAATATATAGTAATAAGTATACAAAAATGCATTGTTACCATGAGAGACAATGAAAACATGGCAAAATGTTTCTAATTGGTGAATGCAGGTGATGAGACAGGTGTTCATTGTGCAATTTTTGCTATGTGGAAAAATAGCTTTGGAAAACATATTCATTAGGATTGAAGATACACATAACGCATACCCCAATATTCCACTGCTAGATGTGTATCCAAGAAAAATGTTTGTGCAAGTCTACTAAGAGACACATGCAGGAATATTCAAAGCGGTTATTATTTGCCGTGATCACAATCTGAAAACACTCAAAGTTCCATCAACAATGCAACAAATAAACTGTGACATATACAATGGATTATTATAGACTATTACAAAGCAGTGGAAATAAATTATCTATAATTACAGATAATATTCATGATTCTTATAATATTGAATGCAAGAAACGAGAGATAAAAGAATGTATACTGTATTTCAGGGTGTAATTTTATTTCAGCTGACAGAGGCATAAGTAAGTGCTAAAAGTATAAATAAAAGCTAGCAATTTATCAATGTGCATGTCAAGATAGTGGTTACCTGTAAGAGAGAGGGAGATGGTTGGAATTGTGGAGAAGCGTATTTAAATTTTATATTTTGGGAAGAGTAACTTTTGAACCGGGGGGTGGTTCTATGGATGTTTGCTTTATATTAATTCATTGAGCTGAACATTTATGTCTTCTATACTTTCTGTATATGTGTTTTATTTCCAGACAAAAGAAAGGTTTAAAAAATAAGAAAAAATATGATTACTCTGGTTGGTATGTGGGAAATATACTTGAAGAGATAAGAACAAAAATGGGCAGATAGGAGGAACTCATCATATTCTATGAGATAGATGATGATGACAGGTACCTGTGAGGTAGCAGGAACAAAAGAAAGAAGTGAATAGATTCCAGACAGTTTGGAGATAGAGTCAATGAGACTTGTCAGTGGAATGCATGTGCGCACTCAACCTCTCACCTCCAAAAAACTGTATAAAGAATAGCATCTTGGTTTTTGGATGGAGTAACTATGCAGATGATGGGACCATTGACTGAAATGGAGAACAAGGAAGGGACAGTTTTGAAGGGAGAAATCAATAGTGTATTCTAGGATGCAGACAGCGAAGACAATGGGATCAAGACCAAACTTTGGGGCATTCAGGTGAATATGGTATCATAAAAGCAAAGATAAAAGTATGTTTCAAGAAGTAGGAATTCGTTGAGCAAGATGAAGTTAGATAAATGTCTTTTGATTTTGACAAGATGATAATTATTAGTAATTGTATTACAATAAAAGCAGTTTCTGTCAAGACGTAGGTAAGAATAGTAGCCTCCTTGAACTGGGTAAAAAAGACACTGGAAATGAGGAAGTCAAGAAATCAAGAATTGTAAACTCTTAAGACATATTGCTGTGAAACTGAAAAGATAAATAGTGTTGTATGATAGCTAGAGTGCGACATAGGGTCATTTTTTTTTAATAAAAAAGAAACAAGGACATTTCTAGTTGATGAGAATAATCCAATGAAAGGAAAATTATGATGCAGAAGAAGGATGGAATACTTCTAAGAATGAAGGATGAAATCCTTGAGTACAAAAGAGAATAGAATATAGGTGATGGTGAGCATTTATTATGTGGTAGTCATGGTTCAAAGAGCTAGAAGTATACAGCATAAAAATTCATTTTCTGCCTTTAAGGTCAGCACAGAGCAGTAGTAAGACAGATTAGTAAACTAACAATTATAACATAGTATGCTGTTATAATACAGGAATGCTTGGAATTACTCTAGGATTACAGAGCTCAGCCTTGGAAATGGGATAGGGAAAGATGTTCTCAAAGAACTCAAAGGATGCATCTAATCTAACCATGTGTAACAGGGATACGTAAATGTTCTTTCACAAATTCACCACTGCTAAACTTATCAGAGCATCTCTTCCTCCAAACCCACACATCTGAACCTTCACCTATATCAAAGCATCTGTCATTTGTCTAACATGTCGTGCTATGTTGTTATGTACGTGCTGTTCGTTTTCTGTGAAATGCTTTTTCCAGCCTTGCGAATGTCTACATATCTCAAAACTCAGCTTAAAGGCCAATTATTCTCTAGTTTGCTTTCTAACTCTACAGGTAGAAAAAATTGCTTTTGACCCGGGGCTCCTATGGCACTTTCAGAGCGCCTTCGTGTCATGGGTGATTTGTGACTTTTTAGGGAGTTCCATACCATGGTTAAGCATGTGGACACGGTACCTATGCCATTTACTAGCTGTGTCATGTTAGCAAAGTTCCTCAATCTCTCTGTGTCCCAGTTTTTCCCTTTCTAAAATGTGGATAATCAAACCAATCCACCGCAGTGGAAGTGAGAGAGATATGAAAAGAGGAAGAAGGTGCAGAAGATGTAGAAACAAGGGACACCCAAGAGGAAAATTCCAGACCCTGAGGGTTTGCTTGGAGGTCTGTCCTGCTTCCTTGACCAGCCTTGCCCAGCTTTCCTGGAGAAGAGATGAATATATGTGCTAGAGGGAAAACTGGTCCTGGTTTCTATCTTTGAAAACGTAACTGCATTGCCTATGAATTATGTGAATTATGTGTGATTCTAGAAATGAAACCAATTTTATTTTTGACAAGGACTTTTTTGTCTTCTGCATTCTCCCTTATTTTTTTAAGTGCACTGTCCATTTTGCCAATCTGTTCCCATAGAAACCACTGAAAATTTATAGCTTGTTTAAGTGGATCTGAGAAGAGGCACAGGTTGTTGTGGGTATTAAATTAGTTTACAATTCAAAGCACTTAAAGTGGTGTCCGGCAAGTGAAAATATGCTCACTAAATCTTAGCTATTATTATGATAATTATGTTTTTCCACTATGTTGATAAAAATATATCTTATTTATTTTTATTGATTCTCTGCATCCTGCCACTCTTCTACCACCCACCGACTTGCTCTTAAATGACATGAAGGAGCTCAATAGAGGCATACAGAAGAAACAAATGAGCGGGTTTCCCTCCCCAGTACCCAACAGGTTTTTATAGCAAGGCTGTTTTCTTGGTATCTCCTTTGGGCTTAGCATAGATTTGGACATAAAGCACACAGGGCATAGTGTTATTTTAATAATTTTTATAAGTACTTGCCTCTAAAGATTTTTAAAATAGCAGAAATATCAGGGGCAGTGCATTAAATCCTTAACACTTCAGTGCAACTGCTAACAAATCAAAGGTTGGCAGAATAAAATATGAAGCTAAACCTGTTGAGTTTCCTTGTTACAGAATCTTTTCTCAGCGTCCATGACCATAGTCAGTCATTTAGTCTCTGCCTAAACCCAAAATTGGTTATCAGGAAACCTTTCTGGGGTGAATTTGGACACTGAGTGCCAGAGAGGAAGTAAGAGAAAATGAGGAGACAGGGACAGAAAAGACGGAAGGAAGAGACACCCAGGACAAAACTTTCAGAGTCCTGTGGGTTTGCCTGCCAGTCCTGCCCTGCTGGGCCAGCCTTAGCTAGCTTCCCCAGAGAAGGAGTAATGTATGCACTGGAGGGAAAATTGGTCCTGATTTCTATCTTTTGAAATCCTAAGTGTGATGACAGTGACATCTCTGTGATTTTAGAAAGGAATCTGGTTTTATTTTTTGACAAGTTCCTTTTGGTCCTTTGCATTCTCTCCTTCTATTTGTTTTTAAGTGCACTGTCCATTTTGCCTATTTGTTTCCATGGACACCATTGACAATTTGCAGGTCGTTTAAGTGGATCTGAGAAGAGGGAGTAGTAATAAATAAAGCTCCGACATGGCTATAAATAGCAAGGGTGCTCTGGACTTTCATCCTCCGCTTCTCAACCATTCAGCAAATCAACTCTTACAGTAATAATGTAAAAACAATTTGACGTTTTTTTTTCCTCTGTGACTGGCAGGAGGGAGGTAAATACATACCAATCCTTATCTCTTTGGATATTTCAATGAAAGTGGTGGCCAATCTAAGGAGAAAAAGGCATTCTCGAAGGAATCTATGGATTATTAGTTGGTGTCTGGCCCACACACAGTCTTTCTCAGAGTAACTAGGGAAACTATGGCTCCTAATATGATTGCCAATGGCAGGGAAGAAAGAACTGAGGATTTTGTCATTTTCACTGATGGTTGCTGAGAAAGACAACAGACAGATGCCAAGAGTAGGAGGCTGAAACCCACAAGGGCAATCTCTGGCACTGCAGGGAGACCATCTCCATAGCATCCACAACAGAGGGGGCAGAATAGAAAGCAGGGGCCTGGGCCACCAGAAACTAAGGCTGGCTCAAAGGAAGACAGTTGCCTTTATTCAGGGAAGTGCTGCTCAGATTTAAATTAAGAGGGAGAAAGTAAGGGAGGACTGTGACTCATAAGAAATTTTAAAAGGAAAGGGAAGCGGGGTGAGAGAACAAAAAGAAATGAATACAGTAGACATAGACATAGAGAGGTAGAAATTCAAAGCTATATTCAAGGAAAACAAAATCAGTATTTTCCAAAGGTACATCTTACAAGATTGACTCATGCAAAATTAGTGATTGTCTGTCTGCCGTTTTTCCAGCATTCTGCTAGGCACACTGGGGAAAAAAATATATAAAGGTCAAAATCTCTACCCTCCAAAATTTGCAATGGATGAAAGAAAGCTTGAAAAACAAGTTTCTCCATCAAATATCATAGGTCTTTTCTGTTAGGGAAGAAAGTGACAGCTCAAACAGAAGTTGGTAGTTGTAATTTGGGTGAAGACAGACAGCCCTTGAGAATGTAGCCATTCTTGTTGCTGTTGATTAGTGCTGAATCAGTTTCAACCTAGAATGTCAAAATGGCTCCTGGTCAAATCCTTTGGAAAATAAGGAAGTTGAAGAAAATGTTTTACAATTTCTGGCATGGTAATTAGTTAAGCAGGTTAGCTTTACAATCAAGTCTGTTCCCAGCCTTGAGCCAGATATTTGCTCTAAGGCTTAGTTTGAATTTTATCTACTAAGACCCAGGAGGTAGGAGAACTGGGGAACCAAGAAGAGGCTACCAGGCTAAACAGCTTAGAGCTCTAATCACAAGTTGGATATTCCAGTTGGCTCAGTGTAGAAGAGGGGTGGAATCTAGAAAATCTTGTCTGACTCCACTTGCATCTGCATACACAGAAAGATTAGAATTTTTAGGCAGAATGGAGATGGCACTTTTACAATTTAGAGTGCTGAAAACCACCATGGCACGTCTATACCTACGTAACAACCCTGCACATTCTGCATATGTACCCCAGGACTTAAAGTATAATAATTAAAAAAAAGTAAATTTGTGGCTGATAACCCTAATCAAAAGGAATCTTTAATAGTGGAATCTGGAGTGCCAAAAAAGAATAAATTTTGCACCACACATGTAACCATCAATTTGTGAAACTTGCCTTATAAGGCATTCTATGGAAAATAAAAACAGTTTAGAGTGCTGAAATACATAGAGTTTGATGGGGTATTTTAAAGAATAGAAAATTACTCGATCTATGTATCAATTCAAGTAGCCTGTGATTATATGATGTAAGAGGGCTCTGAATAAGTCAGGTAACAGAATAACTGATTGGGAAAATTGGATAGAACTAAAGGTCCAATAGGGCTCTAATAGGAAGCAAGAGAAACTTTTCAAAAAAAGCTGGTAAATATGGGCCACAACTTTGAGAAACTCAAGGAATGAGCCAAGTAGACCAAGTAGATAAAGTATCCAGCGAATGACATATTTCTGTACAAGGTGCTGAGAAACCCGTGTATTGTCTAACCTTATCAGTTAGACAGAAGAGATGAAAGCAGATGAATAGCCAGATAAATATTGCATATAGTAATTATGCACCAGCTATAAATATGGAGAGTTGATGTTTTCTGCCTCCAGGGAAGTGCAGTTAATATTGGGGTAGTGATTTTGATGAGGGGAATCAGAATTCAGGGAACCCGAGTTCAGAATTTTAAATAGCCCTGGAGATTGGGTCATCACCATAAAGCATTATAGACCACCAAGGAGAACTTCATTTTCTCACGTCACTCCTATGAGGTTTGTACATGAAGATGTTAAGATTCTTTTCTACCTTTTTGTTTCTAGCAGTAGGATTCCTTGGACTATGATGTCCATTTGTGTTAAAGTATTTAGCCACAGGCAATCTGGTCTGGTTGCTTTTTCTTTGCTTAGATGCTGCACTGAAGTAATAATAAGATTAGCTCGAAGAAACCAAAAATCTTGACCCCTGTCTTTGCTGAAAGTTGTTCTCTAATGTTAGGGAAGTGTAAATTCCAAAGCTCAATCCTGTGATATAGACAGAAAAAAGAAGCCTAAGCATACCTCAGAAAGATATCTCTGCTAGTGATTTATGTTTTCTGCTTTGTAAGCTGTGATAGAAATATGGTCTTAGATATGAGGATCGTGTGTAATATCCTAGTGTTCAAAATATATATCCCCAGTGCAAGCTTTCCCCACTCTGAGTTGCTGTAGTTTTGGTTAACTGTTTTCTTTCTTTTATTCCTGAAAAATCTGTTTCCTGGTATATGACACATATAGGTCAATATGATCCTAGGAAGTGGCTATTCTCCCTCCATCTGGATAAGGCAAACAAATAAAGGAAGCAATTCCCAATGGTATGCTTTTATTTGTTGCAAATTAGTCTAGAGTTTGCCGGGGAGGGGAACTTGGACTCTCTACCTCATGCTTGCATTGTGCATCCCCCTTCTGGAATTCTTCCTTAACATGAAAGTGTTCAGGACACTTTTTCAACTTTAAATATTACCTGGGGCTGGGCACAGTGGCTCACACTGTAATCCAGGCACTTTGGGAGGTCGAGGTGGGTGGATCACCTGAGGTCAGAGGTTCAGGACCAGCCTGGCCAACCTGGTGAAACCCAGTCTCTACTGAAAATATAAAAATTTGCTGGGTGTAGTGGCACTTGCCTGTAATCCCAGCTATTCAGGAGGCTGAGGAAGGATAATCACTTGAACCCGGGAGGCACAGGTTTCAGTGAGCTGAGATCGCATAATTGCACTTCAGCCTAGGTGACAGAGGGAGACTCTGTCTCAAAAAATAAAAAAAAAATAAAAATAAACAAAATAAAGTATCACCTGGATTTCTTATCACTTGCTAGTTTGAGTCTAGATTTCCTAGCATAGCATCCAAAGCCTTTTGTAATATGACCCCAAGCATGCAAAGCTTCTCTATTCCTGTATGATCACTGATCATAGATCCCTAGAACTACACCCAGCCCACCACACTTTCATTTCTTTTTGCCTTTGAATAGTCTGCCTTCTCCGTTTGGAATTCCACTATTTCGTTCTCTGTATCATGTTTCCTCTCCACGTCTTCTTCCTGACCTACTCATTCTCAAAAATCCAGCTTATAAGTCATCTCTGTGAACTCTTCTTGAGTAACTCTCTTGATCCTAATGCAACAAAATGATCTCTTTATTTGTCCCTTTTGTTATAAATCGGTTCATTCAAGGTCAAGGGTGGTGTCTCCTTAACTTCTATATTCTCCAGTGCCCGGAAGAGTGCTTAACACATACTAAGTACCAGTAGAAAAAAAAGAGAGAGAAAATAATGGATAGACACTAGTGAAATACAAATATTGGTGAAAAGAGTACTATGTTAAAATTGCATAACTATCTTTTGACTACACAATCATATTTTAACTTACATAATTACATTACCCTTTGTTACTGGAAAATAAAACTATTGAAACTCAAAAGTAAATCACAAAATTCAATCTTTTTTGTTAGTCTGTGGAACTTCAGATTTACATGATACGGATCATTGTTCTGATGATCTCTTCCTGCATAACAAGCCACCCTACTGCCTAGATGCTTAAAATAAAAATTTATTGTTTTATTTAAAATGTTGTAGGTCAAGAGTTCAGGAAGAATTTTACTGGACGGTTGGTCTCTATAGTTGAGAGTGTAGGATCTCCTTATACGTGGGCATTTTGGTGGTCCTTGGCTTCTTTCTATCTCTCCACATGACATCTTACCTTCCAGGGTCTCTTAACATAGCCTGGAGTTCTCACATGATGATTTCTGAGTAGTTATACTTCTTACCTGGTGGCTGGTCTCCCACAGGCAGGAAGTGGGTGCTGCCAGGCCACTTAAGGGCTATCCCAAGAACTGGCATTGCTGGCTTCCTCCACATATTATTGGTCAAAACAGTAACTGAGTCTATCAAGTTCAATCCCTCTTAACGGGATGTGGTGAAGTCACATTGAAGAAAAACATGTAAGATGGAACATGACATTGTGGCTATGTATGAGAAATACAGCCAGTGACACAATTAATATATATTTGATAAATCAGTGCCTAAAGGTCCTTGTCATAAACCTCAACCCTCTAGAAAAGTTCAATGTCTCTCACTCTAACCAAGTGTAATCCAGTATAAGCTTCTTTCTGTAGCCTCTCTGCCATAGAGATGGAATCTCTGAGGAAGAGAAAGAAATCCCAGTCTGCTGTTCTTCACCTTGATGTTTCGATTGCATATATATTATGACGTATACTACAGAATACAAGTAAGAGTCAGTTTTGCTTCATATTGTGAGTATCAACCCTTGCATAACAAATTTTCCCACAAGGTGGCTTTAGGTAAATTCATGAGTAATAGAGCCTCACTGGGTTAAATAGAAATAGGGGTGTTACCGTATGTCTTCCCTCATAAGTAGGAGTTGAACAATGAGAACACAGGGACACAATGAGGGGAACGGCACACACCGGGGCCTGTCGGTGGGGTGGGGGACTAGGGGAAGGATAGCATTAGGGGAAATACCTAATGTGGATGACAAGTTGATGAGTGTAGCAAACCACCATGGCCTGTGTAACCTGTAACAAAACTGCATGTTCTGTACATGTATCCCAGAAATTAAAGTATAATTTAAAATGTTTTTTTAAAATAAAGAAATAGTAGTGTTAGAGACCTATCCCTAGCCTTTGAGGCTGACCGCAAATAGAGCAAGGTTTTTTAAGCTGTGAGTTGTGATCCTATTAATGAGCCATGAAATCAGTTTAGTGGGTTGGGGCTAGTAGTTAAAAAAAAAAAAGGAGAACAGAATAGAATACAAAGTGTTAGTTGTATATACATAAGTATGTATAGGTGTGTTTTTGTGCATGTGTATGAGTGTGAGAACTGGATTACAATGTCATCTCTATTTCTAACTATGAGCCACAGTCAAAAATGTTTTAAAGCCACTAAAATAGAGCATCTGTGTCCTCTCGTGAACCCTCCCCTTGGTACCACTTTCAAAGGCAAAACATGGGACTCAAGGGACGATTGGTTTGATCCAGCATGGCATTTCTGATGTTCTTATAAAAAATATTCTGTTTGGGGCCCAGAATGACAAATAGCTCAGAGTCCAATAGAAACATCGTTTTCTAAGAGAAGAGATTGCTTTACAGACAGTGTGCAGCAAAATAAATATCTCACCTCTACAGCTTGTGCCCTCTATCAGCAATAAAGAGTTTTTATATAAGATTTTTTCTCTTTCTCTTTTCAAACTTACATTTGGTTGAATAGATTTCCCAAGAGCTTAATTCTTCACCTATCCAATGTTTCTGACCCTTGACAGGCTACAAGAGATGGTTCCGGGTAGACCCTGAAGTACTGAAAATGCCTAGCTGTGCAGTGACAGCCATGTCTGATTGGACTAGTTGATTCTTTCTGCACCATTCTCAGCTCAAGTATGGGGGTCTCCACATAGAGGTATTTATTTAGTCTCTGCTCTGCCATCTGCTACTCAGTCTCCGTCCTTCCTGCTAAATATTTTACCACTCCTACCTTCTCTACACTGTAAAGGCAGAATGCTTTATTTTAGTGTCCATTTTTGACTCTCCAGATTAGTTCCCTTTAAGATCATAATTTGTTATCAATAGTAAATAGAGTTTATAAGTGCCTTTTCAAATATGTGGTTTCACTTCATATTCAGAACAATCTTGTGTGCTGGTTATTACATTTTCATTTTAAAGTTGGAGAAGTTGAGGCTCAAAGAGGCAATGCTGCCTGTTTAAGGTCATACAAATATATTAAGCAGCAGACCTAAGACTTGAGTTTTGGCTCCAAATCCTATACCATGCTGCCTTCGGCCAGAAAGGAATAGGTCTGAGCTAACTTTCTGGACTTGTGAATTTTCTTGACTTTATTTTTAGGTTTCTTTCCTAAGGATGCCTTTAGGGCATTCAACCCTTTATTAATCCAGCTCTCAAAATCAGGAGATAGTTCAAATTTTGCCCTACTTCTAGAAGTTGATGTCACTGCAAAAAAAAAAAAAAGTGATATTAAGGAAAGTATGTAATAAAAGCCAAGCAGAGATACTTCACATAGAGAGATGTACCTTGTTTGTTTTGGGCCTGCCAGATTTTTAGACCTCTGTTCTTGATGTTTTTTTTTTTTTTGGAGACGGAGTGTCAAAACTCTGTTGCCCAGATTGGAATGCAGTGGCATGATCTTGGCTTACTGAAACCTCCGCCTCCCAGGTTTAAGCAATTCTCCTGCCTCAATCTCCTGAGTTGCTGGGACTATAGGAGCATGCCACCACGCCTGGCTAATTTTTGTATTGTTAGTAGAGACAGGGTTTCACTATGTTGTCTAGGTTGGTCTCGAACTCCTGACCTCAGGTGATCCACCTGCCTTGGCCTCCCAAAGTGCTGGGATTACAGGCATGAGCCACGGCACCCAGCCTTAATTTGAGAATGTGGTGAATGAGCCCCTAAAACATTCGTATATATCTTAGTCCATTGTGCTGCTATTACAAAATACCCAAGACTGGGTAATTTATAAAGAACAGAAATTTAACTCCTTACAGTTCTGGATGCTGGAGGTCCAAGACACCAGCAGCCATGGTGTCTGGTGAGGACCCATTCCTTACCTGGTGCCATTTAGCAGTTTGCATATATGGCAGGAGGAATGGAAGGGCAAAAGGGGATGAACACTGTACTTTCATGGTGGAAGAGCAGAAGAGAGTGAACCCACTCTTCCTCAAGCTTTATAATACAGGCCCTAATTTCATTTATGAGGTGCCACCCTCCTAACTTAATCACCTCCTTAAGGCCCCACCTCTTTATACTGTTATATTGGTGATTACATTTTAACATATACACGTTGGGGGACACATTCAGACCATAGCATTCCTTTCCCCCACCCCACCCAACAAACTTTGCAGATGCTGATGGATATTGCCAATATCTCTGCTTTGACCTCTAGAGGGGACACTGCTTTTATTGGAGTTACTTTTAAAATATAGACTAGGTCTGCCAACTGCTGCTGTTGCTGCTGCAAAAAAGAGACAATTCCTAAAGACCATACACCCAAATCAGACTTCAGAGTCGCTTGGTGGATGACTTCCTTACCTAGCTCCCCTGCTGTTCATCGCATGACAATAACTAGCCTACCTTATCCTCATTTTCCACCAATTTCTAAAAATCTCCAGAACTTTCTACACTTTAGAATTCAAACTCAGCAAAATTCCCCTGATCCAGAAAGAGCTGTTGCTACCCCTAAGAAAAATGGTTAATGCTTGCCTTACATCTGTGTAATCGAATGGGCTTTGCAAATCATTCTTTCCTAGAACAGAGAGATTCTCTGCCCTAAAGGCAAACCCCAGAAGCAGAAATGACTTATATCTTTTAAAATGGCAATTTGTTTTGTTTTTTTGTTTCTTTGCTCTCAGAAATTGGTTGGCCCAGTCTTTGCTGGATACTACATTATGCAGAGCATTTTACATCTTGCCACTGCAATTGTCCATAAATTCACCATCTTCTCAACTGTTAGCCAGTTGTTTTTATATTTGTAAGTCGAGTGAAGTTGGAAACACCAATTTCCCTAACATTTGGGTCATGAAGAAAGCACATGTGTTCCTATAAGCCAAGAAGCACTAATCTTCAACCCCTTACATTCCTGAAACTTTCCATTAAGTTTTCATTTGATGTTAGTTTTGACTCATCTCCTATCTCATATACATAGCCTCCATCTTGTATCCTCAGTAAGGTGCACAGCATGTTGGCCAAAGGCCAGAGGCACACTGTTCCTTTTCTACTGTCTCTTCCTCCAAAATTCTTGAGCCTAAAGATAAGTTGGGAAAGCAGCTTTTTCGTGGTCCTGCCTAATCTAAGTTCTGTCTGCCTTAGGCCTGGAAGTCCATCAGCAGGCCAGTAACCTTGCTCAGATGTATATATTGATCAGATTACCAAAATAACAGCAGAATTGCCAATTCATTTCTGTCAACCTTGTTCCTTGCTCAGGGCATACCACCTGGAAGGGGTCCAAATTATCTTTCCTAACATTTATTGTCAAGGACAGCTCTCTGTGTATCTTCCAAGATCCCCTCTTACCAGCTGAGCTGGGATCCTGGGCCAAACTCCCATATGCAGTTACACCAGCTAGTGTCAATTTGCTGTCAGCTGACATTTTTCACTGCCAATCATTTATGGTAGCATAGCCTATTTGGTTAAGAAATAATAGGTCTTAGGAAAGGAGGAGAAATAAGAGTGAGTGAGAGAGGAAAAAAACTGTAATTCTAAAATTATTTTAAAAAGCAGTAACTAAAATGACTGAACACGTAAAGGCCAGGCTTTTGGATTATACTTGCAGTATGTCTGTTTGATTCATGTATTTCTCTCTCTCTCTCTCTCTCTCTCTGTCTCACACACACACACATACACACACACACACACACACACACACACACACGGCAATCACAAAAAAAAGTCTTGTCATAAAACAAGGCCACTAAACCCACCTTTGTGATTCACAAAGCAAATTAAATATTACCACAACATTCTTCCTTGCTTACCTGGCATCCGTCATGATTCTCATCAGGCTTGTAGCCTTTTGTGAGATTTACTAATATGAATGAGGACTAGATTGGTAGATGACAGATTGTAAGTCCTTTCTCCCTTCCCTTTCCTACCTTCCCTTCCCTTCCCTCCTCCCTTCCCTTTGCTCACCTCCTCCCTTCCCTTCCCTCCTCCCTTCCCTTCCTTTCCCTTCCATTCTCCCCTCCCTTCCCTTCCCTCCTCCCCTCTCCTCCCCTTCCCTTCTTTTCCTTCTGTCCCTTTCTTCCTTTAAAAATTTTTCATCGAACACCTACCATTCATGTTGTACTATATAAACTATATTACATTTTGCCACTGAATGTTCAACAGAAGGCCTGGGACCTGTGAGCATGTGGTATATGCTGAACAAATGCTAAATGCAAGGATAAGATTCCCAACAAAGCCACAGAGGATCTACGCTTAGTTTGCATGAACACACGTGTGTGTGTGGTATTGGTATATTTTACTATGGAAGATTTAGGGAGCAAAGTGATTTTTCTGCCTTGCTTTGACTACGTCTATAATGGCTACTGCAGAGAGAGCTGTAAGCCACTGTAAGGGAAGAGAAATACTTTAGGGGAAGATGAGCAATAAAGACAGGGAGGTTTATTGCTCATAACTTACACAATTATAGACCCCAAACAAGAAGCCACTTTATGGCCCCAAGCTTTCTAGTTATTTTTTCAAGTAAAGTGGAATGAATAAGCTTCTAACATTCCCCTTTTAAGAGCTGTTCCTGAATTTGGAATTAATATTTCTTTTATTACAATCAAGGGAACATATATCAGGATAAGGTAATTTGTTCAATTCTACCCCAATACCACAGCCAGTAGGTCTATGAGGGAAAGTGGACCCAAATCCACATCTGTCCAAGTTCCTAACTTGGAAAAAAAAATTTAAGCCACAGTCGTTCAAACTGTTCTACTTTAACTAAGATTATGGTAGCTACAGAGGAAATAAAACACTGATATTCTCTATCCCTGAGACTTTTTTTTTTCCTTGTGGTGAGCTTGGTTCAATTTAGATGGAAGAATTGTCTTTTATCTTTCCTGCTTGTAAATAGTAATATGTAATCTGATTGGTTCAGCTGTCAATACTTTTACATTTCTTCCCTGACAGCATAGTTGCACATATGCCCCAAAGTTTGAGAACTTATTGCTAATTTGCCAGATTTATTGGGTTATTTTTTTATTATACTCTTCAGGGGCAAAAGTAGAAAAAAAATCCAATTTCTGATGCAGCTTTAATCTAGTGAATACTGCTGGGAACTAATAGAAATGCAGCCATAAATTCAGCATGCACAAAGAGTGCTGGATGGGGGATGGAGACAGAAAGGAGATTTGTTCATGTCAGACTTGGAAAGCTGGCATCCACATTTCTCAATGATAAGAGATACAATATAACAGGCAGTTACAGAAGTGCACAAATGGCAGGGGATTTTATGACTAATCCATTTATGTTCTTGGGTCTGCAACAATTATTACACGAGCTTTATATTACGTTCTTTAATTATGAAGCCTCAGGTCCCAGAGTGCCCAAGGAGCCGTCCTACTTCTGAAAAGACTCAGGTCAAGTGGCTGCTATTGTCATCTACATCTAGACCTGCAATCTTGGGTAGCTCTCTTCAGTAATCCTGGCTATGAGGTGACTGTGAAGGGAAAAGACAAGTCATCTTGCTCAGCGGCCTCAGAACGTGCTTTTTTTCTTTCAGTATCTATAGTGCCTAGACCTGTGCCTGGATAAAGAAGACATGAAGTAAACATTTGTTGAACTGAATGAATCTCTCTTAATGTCTAGTAGGGGCTGCTGCTGTAACCTTACTCTTATGAGTTCCACAAATATTCATACACTGAGAGAATCCCCAGAAAAATGAGTACTATAATGATTAAGAGTACTATCATAGTTTGAACTATGATTTGTCAACTTGACTGGGTCTTCACCCAGATACCCAGATAGTTGGTAAAACATTATTTCTGGGTGTGTCTGTGAGGGTGTTTCTGGAATAGATGAGTCTTCAAATTAGTAGACTGAATAAAGATGATCCAATCCCACTCCCTAAGGTGGGCAGACACCATCTAATTTATTGATGGCCAAATTAAAACGAAAAGGTAGAGAAAGGGTAAATTTTACCTATCTTTCCTTAACCTGAAACATCCATCTTCTGCAACCCTCAGACATCTAGAGACACTTGTGGCCCCTCCTGGTTCTTGGTCTTTTGGCCTCAGACTGTTAGAGCATCAGCTACCCTGGTTGAGTCCTTTGGGCTCAGGCTGAATTATACCACTGGCTTTTCTGGTTCTCCAGCTTGCAGATGGTATGCTGTGGGACTTCCTTGCCTCCATAATTGTGTAAGTCAATTTCCATAATAAATCTGTATATATGTATATGCTGTGTGGTTCTGTTTCTCTGGAGAACCCTGACTACTAAAAGTACTATTTAATGTCCCATTTTCTCTAACTGGGCTGGAAGAAGTAGAAAAACAGATTCTCTTTTTGTCTTCTCTATCAAACCTTTACATGAGTCCTGGTGAATTGCAGAATCCTCAAAAATGCTATTGCTTTTAAAGAATGTTTTTAAACAGCCTTTTCCAGTCCTGATCCTTAATCTACTCATTGAAATCATGCCTCTGGCCATCTTTAAAAGTCCTAAATCTACACCAAGGAAGCTAAGTTTCTAATGCTCATGTCCAGAACACCCAGATGTAGTGAGAGAATATGCCATTCTGAGGCCGTTCCCAGATGCTCCCTGCTATTGCACCCCTGTTCCTTAGCACAAGCTCTGTCTAGAACTCCAGACTCTGCTGGTTACTGCTTCTTAGTTCCACAGCACTCAGCCCAGGCTCATGTTTTCTGGGAACCTTTCAGTGCACTCCACTCTGGGATAGGCACCATTCCCATGTACTCCTATAAATTTCTTTGTGTTCACGAACTCTATTACTTGCTCCTCTGATTAAGCCGTTGACTTTAGTTTCCCTTACACACATATACATACATAGACTTATAAACTCTTTAAAAGCAGGTCATGAATTTTATTCATCTCTATTGTCTCTTTAATGACCACAACGTCTGGCAGATCCTGGGGATGCAATACATATTTTTGAATAAAAAAGTGAAGCTGTTCCAAGACATTATCCAGTATGATTAGGCAAATGAAAATACAGTAGAAGAAGATAAAGAGTGGAAAGGCTGCTTTGGGTACTTGTTGGATTGATCTGATTTGAAAAATCACTAAAGTCCTAGGTTAAGGATGCTGGGCTCTCTAGTCACTGGGATGATGCCTTCCCTTCTTCCAAAAAACTGTTCCATTCCTGTGAGAAGAATGTAACAGTTCTGGTCACTTTCCTGAGCACAGAGACAAACACTCTCCCAGATTATCTGTACATAAGAGGCTTAAGGATCAGTATATGCGAGGCCAGATTCACAATAAAGGGCAGTACAGCATCCTTTAGCTTTCAGTCCCACTTTACCATCCTGAGGGCATGGCTGCACTGGATCTGTCCAGATGGGCTGACTACCACTAATAGGAAAAGAAGGTATAGTAAATTTCATAGAACTAAACAACATTACAACCCTGAGGGAAAAGATAATACTGTTCCCACAAGCATATTAATACCTACTGAGCCTCTCATTCAGATCTGTGCGAGGTATTATTCTATAAGTGAGGTTGCATAGGCAAGCAATGGTAAAAGATATATGACCCAGTTCCTTCTCTCCTGGGGCCTGAGCTTAAAATATGGCCAAAGACAGGGAATAGTACAGAGCCACATATGTTGACATATTTATTGAAAGGCAAATAAAATCAAGTGTCATAAATGTACATTCATTAAATTACTATGAGAAGATCTGATGAAAAAAAGTCAGTAATGAATGAAGTTATCAGGAGTTGAGAGGTGAGGTTATACTCTTCAGGTTCCAAGGACATGGCAGCCCTTCAGGCTTTGTTTGATTCTTACCATTAGGCTTTCTCATGTATGCCTCCAATCTTCAAAGTTATCAGTTATCTGGCATCTGGCTCACAGCTGCTATCTCCAGCCCACTGCCTGCCATGTTTTGGGGGTGATTTCAAGGTCTGTGTGAGCAACTTTCTTCAAACCTTGTACTCTTTGTTTCTTAATCTACTCAATCTTAGTAATGTTCATATCTACCCATCTTCAGAGATGCTTACTTAGAAACACTGGGGTGCCACAGCCTTGAGACACTGAGTAGAGGAGAAGGAGTCAGGAAAGGACAGTGCGATAGCAAGAAAACCAGGAAGGCATGGTATCACAGCAGAAGAAAACAAAGTTTTTGGAGACACAGTGGGGTCAACTGTGTCAATGCTATTGACAGATTAAGAAAATGAGAGAAAAAATGGCTGTTGGGCTTATTAATATATCTGAGGTCAACAGACAAAGTCACGACAAATTTAAATATTGGCTTTTATTTGTTATTCTAGAATAAGGCAATGCCTCATTCTATAAAATAGAATGATTTTTCTGATGAGCTGACCAGAGGAGGTTGGTTTTACAGATCCAAAAGGGCAGAGGAAAGCAGAAATAGAGAACAAATAGCTGATTGGTCATTTCAGTTAGTTTTCTTGTAAAGGTTGAAGCAGAGGAGACTTCCTTATCACACCCACTAAAACTGGCCTGTTTAGGGATTTGGCTATTATTTCTCTCTCTCCTGATTTCTTAGATGGTCAGTCAAACAATTTGGTTTCCGCTTGGTGACGTGGAACTTCAGCATGCATGACTCCATTTTGGTTTGGTCTATTGGGAGCTCAGTCCAAACCAATGGCCGCCTGTAAATTTTATTTAACATTGATAATCTTGTCAAGTACAACTTAAAGCCTTCAGAATGGTATGCTGAACCAAGCAAACCTCTTGGGTAAATACTCCTAGGAAGATGCTACTGACTGGAGGCAGAGGGAACAGGAGGAAATGAGCCAGCTTGTACATCATGGGGAGTATGATTTTTGACAAATTGAAATGACCAATCAATTGAAGAACAGATCCCGGGAGATCATACTGAAGTCTTTAGATAATACTCTAAAAATGTCAGAGGGAAATTAGGTAGCCTAAGAAGGTCAGGATGACTAAAACAAGTGTCAATTGGGTAGAGACAGGTAGATAGTAGAACCAAACTGGAGTTCAAATGAGGACCAAAACTGAAACTAAATATTTCCTGAACATATGCTGGTCATTGTTCATTAAATAAAGAGGAACTGAAAATTGGATTAGAAAAACAACTTCAGGGTGAGAAAGGGATATATAGAAAGGAAGAAAAAGATTTGAGGCTACAGAGGAATTCAATAGTTAATACTAGACTCTGAAAGGGTTTTGTCACAAGGCAGAACAAATAGATGGAATGTGTATAACCTCCTTAGCTGACCACAACCCTGTGTTCAGACTTTCAGCGATATATAGAGAAGTAAGAGAGATTAGTTAAAGCACTGTGCCTAAACAGAGCAGAAGAGTCACACTCTTTTCTAAATTATAATTAGACCCACAAGTACAGTGTTGCTTTGGGCCAACTATTGAATTCTCTGTGCCTCAATACATTTATATGTAAACTGAGGGGTAATTTACTCAGTAAGTCACAGGAAGCCAGTTACTTTCTCATCTTTTCACTGACCTGCCAGAAGGAAGATAATTATCAAACTGGCCAAACCCTGAACAAACTTTGTTCCAGTGAGGCATATCTACATTGCAATGGAGCTGTGGGCCCAGCAGAAGGGAGCTTGAAATAGCAATATCCAGAAAAGAGGTGCTGCTGAGACTCCATCTTTAGCCTCATGCATTATGCCTTTGTTTTAAAAGAGGCACAAATCTAAGGAAGGAACTGGAACAATTTGCTCTGGGCTGGTGACAAATCCTGTGGGCTGGTTCATGGCAAAAGGAGTTGCTATGTCGTTGTCAGTTCCCTCCTCTCTCTTTTCTGATGTGTCAGGACAATACAAAGACTTCTTGTTTTAACTTATGTGATCCTTTATTAAACATGAATTGGAAACCTACTGTGTTCTGAAAATAGAAAAATAAACTTGGATGTCATGGTCTCTGCCCTTGAGGAATTCCCAGTCCAGTGAGGAGGATAAATATACATAAGAGAGTTAAAATAACTGTAGGTACTATAACACCTGTATAGTGCACAATGTGGGTATCTCTCCAAACTCCAGTCCACCTGGCATGTCTGGACACTACAGATAATTGACTCTTGGGAGTTCTTTTGTTAACTCTGCCCACATCTGTGTCTTCATTGGACTCTTTAACATTGTGAGTTTGCCATCTGTAATTCTGGAAGAATTTTCAGACTGACATAAGTAGCAAACATTTTAAAGTACCTACTTGAAGTCATGAGTAATCCACAAGGCAGGTTATTAGTGTCATTTCACAAATAAGTAAACTGAGGCTCTGAGAGTTCATATATTTGAAGATGAGAGGTCAAATAAATTATCTGATTCAGTATATTTCAGAATCATTTGGAAGGTTTTTTAAAGTGAAGAGTGCTAGTCTTTATGCCTGATTCATTAGGTCTGGGGTAAGCCCTTAGAATTTGCATTTCTAACAAGTTTCCAGATGATACTATAGTAGTCTGGGGACCACACTTTGGGAACCACGCTCTAGTGTTGAAAGTGCCTTCACAAAAATTAAAAAACAAAATGAGAAGATTATGACAGTGAAAGAGATCTGACCTAACAAACTCTATCCTGCCTTTACCTCCAAATTGTCCTAGGTCATTCCTGAGCATGGGCTAAGCTGCCTTTAGAAGAAATTTAGTTTATACTTAAATGATGATAGACCTTTCCAAAACTATGTTTGTAAAACTGATGAAGCACTCCTAGGTTAGGAGGAATGAGAGGGGCCTCAATTCTGTAGGTGTAGCTAAACAATTACCAGCCATGATTCTGGAGGTCACAAGACTTGCAACTTCCCCAGTTACTCCTGTAAATAACATCACTATTGTAGAACCGAAGATTGACCTTTTAAGATGTCTTTTCAGGCTTTTGCATTTCTGACTATGACTCCACTCAGACCAGCAACTCTTCTGTGGCCCCTACCCAAAGGTGGACTCAGTGCATGAGAACTGTTTTCCACACCTCAATGATTTCATCCCCAACCAATCAGAAGCACTCACTCCCTAGCCTCCTACCTGTCAAACTATCCTTGAAAAATCCTAGCATCTGAATTTTGAGGGAGGCTGATTTGCATAATAATAAAACTCCAGTTTCATGTTTTACCAGTTCTATGTATATCAAATTCTTCCTCCATTGCAAGTCTCTCACCTTAATAAATCAGGACTATCTGAGCAGTGGGCAAGAAGAACCCATGGGATTGTTACAGCATTTGTTAGTATCTGGCACAGTGGTTTATGAGACCAAGTCTGTCTGCCTGTGATAACTATGTCCTTTCTACTATGCCATACTTTCTCGTCTTGCATAAGTATTGTTCTTAATGTTTTTTTTATGGAAGCTTAGCTTAACAACAACAAGAAGTTACACGGAATTAATTTTAGCAAATAGGGACACTCTACTGCCTTTTCAAATGGAATTGCCATACATTCCAGGATGCCTAGGATAGTTCTGTTTTTTGTCTATTAATCTGGCATATGCATATTAGTTTTCCGTTTTCCTCCAATAAGTGTTCAAGGTTGGATAACACATTATAGGGCCATTCTACTTTTAAAGATTCACAGCTCAACAACTCACATTCACATTTAAAGACTCCAGAAAGTACTTGAAAAGGTTTTTGAACTTTATTTAACCCAGTGTTCTCAAATTTATATAAGTACGGGACCCTTTTATTCTATGCAGGTAACACCTTTTAATACTTTAGTGAATGCTGACCTACATGCATTTTTCGTGTTATCTTTTTACGTATGTATACAGCTAAAAAGTGGACTCTTAAGCATTACATCTGATACTCTGCATCGTTCTACGGCACCTTGCTGGGTGCATGCCAGGCTCCCAGTCAACGTTTGTTAATTAAAATTGATTTAGGCAAAAATAAATCCCATATTTTTTGAGTAGAAATGTTATGGGACAGGGAGAAATTTCGGTGTTTACTCACACTCTACAGAGATGAGAGCTGTGAACAAAGTGTTATATCTGGGGGAAAGCAAACCTAAGGGGCCATATCATCTTTCAATTCAGCTCTAATCTTCTGAGGTGAGACAGACAAATAGGAACTTCCTCACAGCAATGGGCTTATGATTATGAAACTCATCACCCTAGAAACTTCCTCTTTTAGTAAACCAATGAGAGAGGAAGGAGTCTCAGCTTTGGACATATCTGTATCCATGCTGGTTCCTGGGTGACTTTCTTATTTACCACCTGACTGTTGACTGATAGGTGGAGACAAAGGGCAAGGAATGCTATAGACATCACACACTTGGGGTTAGAATGGACTTTGTTCACTGATACTATTCATTAAAATAAGCTAATCTCCTACTTATATAGAGCCTGCAAGGTGTCTGATACTCTGAAGAATTGTTATATGTACATGCATACACACACACACACACACACACACACACACACCCCTCAGCCTTATCCTATTTATAAAAGTGGATTTGTAAAACATTTCGTAGGTTGTACAATTACTATACACATGAGCCAGTTGTATTTGCAAAGACAGAAATCTTTTCTTGCTCCCAAGTCTACTTCTTAATACCCAATAGACAATTCTCAAATGGCTATCCAAATGCTAACGCCTAATTCTACAGCCATTCCAAAATCCACATTCTCTTTAAAGATGACTATAACTATCCACTTTACTTTGGTTAACTTTCTTAACCTCATGAATTGACTTACACACCTTCTTTAGGATGACTTCCTTCAACCTCTGTCTGGGCTGATAACCCTTTCATATGGAAAGAGGAAATCCTGAGCTAAGCTCTAACGTATGACTTATGTTATATTGAAATTGTCTGTTTACAACATCTGTCTCTAGTGAGTGCCAGACAGGGGTGGTGTATTACTCATTTATGTACTTAGTGTGACCAGGGTCTAATGCATTATCTGACACATAATTTTTGTTCATTGAATATGTGTTGAATCCAACTGAGCTTTCTATAGGGGGTCTCATCTGCCATTGAACTCCTAGAACACATATTTCAACAGGGGTGAAATGCTCCCTTAAGAAGGTGAATAGAGATATTTAAAAAGTGATGATAATGTAGAAATTAAAATGGTTGTATCTATCAAGGGGCCACAGTACATAAAGAAATGTACAGTATATTTTGGAATTACAGTTTCATGATAGAGTGTGAATTTTTTTAGTAAAATGGTTGAAAAGGCTGCTCGGCCAGTGATTGTTAAAAAAAATGGTTGAGAAACCCTGCACCTGAATAGTGTTTCTAGAAAAATGGTTGAGAGGTCCTCTCTCCAAAACCAGCTTGAGAGTTTGCTAAAATGTGGATTACAGGCTCCACTGCAGATTTCCTGCCTCACTCACTTGGAAGGGGACACAGACTGACACACAGCAGGTGCTCAATAAGTGTCTGCTAAATAATTGCTCTCTTACTTCTCGTTTTCAGAACAATGACAGGACATCTTTCTTGTAAGGATTCTTTCTTGTCAAGTAAGGTTTGCATCTTGCTGACTGTCATATTCATTGCATTCATTACTCACGGAAAACAAAATAGTCTTAGTTGATCTATTGACAATGGAACAGCATCCACGTCGTGGGAAAAATCATGCTCACTCAACTTTGCCTGGGTTAAAATGTAAAGCTGGGATAGTCACCACATTCTCAGGCCCCGCTGTAACTTCAGAATGTATGGCAGGAAAGAAGTCTAAAATTGCTTTATTTCTATCCTCAGCCAGAGGTCACTACTTCTAGAAGTTCCTACCTGCCCAGTTACCACATGGCTTAACTGCTCCAAAGGGCCCCAGCTGAGCCAGGGAAATCAGCTTTCTAAAGGCATTAATGTGTGTGAATCACAAAGAGACACACTGAGAGTCTCTTCAGAGGATGTCAGGAGATTATGAGCTGCTTCTTTTCTATATCCAGTTATTAATATTCCTGCCAAGGCTAGCAGTACCTTCTTGCTTTTCTCCCTTGGGTGAGCTCTTTCATCTCCTTCTTCTTCCACTCTAGTTTTTCCTTTTGCTATACACCTTGATCTATTTATTTCCTTCATTCTCATTCAGTGTGTCTGCTTTCCTTTGGGCAATTATCTTGAATTATTTAATAGTTGTTCCATTTTTTTCCTGTTCATTTTATCCCCTTGTTTTTGTTCCTTCTTGGTTTGTCTGGGTTTCCTTCTGCCCACATACGCAACTCATCCAGAATTCCTCCTCTTTATAAACCATAAACCATGGTGGATTGCATCTGAACACCAGAGAGGAGACACAGCCCTAGGTAGGCAGTTAGAGGAGGAGCATGCACCAGTGACTGGCTTTTAGGAAATATCTGATTTGATCATTTTTGGGGGGAGCACAGTAGGCAGTCTATAGTTGGTAATAAAGATTCATCTTTCCAACATCTTGCTAGACTGCACAGAACTTGGGTTCACTGTGTCTGCAGTTTTCAAACTTTTTTACTGAGCTTTTCTCCTGGCAACTCTGGGTCAAAGTAAAAGGGAAAGTACTTTTGTTTTTAAGAATAATTCTATTCTAACTTTTTGAAGTTTTTATGTTTGTCAACAGCTGGGAAAGTAGTTTTCAAAAGGAGGAAATCCTTTTTCCACATGGCTCCACACACATATACACACCCTCATACACATCTGGGAAACTCGTGACATTACGTTAAGTTCAGCCTTTGGTAATCTCTTCCTAAATGTTGTCTTTCCTTTCAGGAGCCTACCCATGGAAGGCACCCAATGTATCCTCTAGGCTTCTCTCTCCAAATTGGAAGAAAAGAATACTATAGGATAAAAATGGCTAGGTATGGAATGAGAGCCTCCTACCAAGGAAGACTCAATTAAGAAGGACAGAAAGGGAGCCTAAACTACTATAAGCATTTCAATCTTCTGGTGATCCAGTTGGGGAGAGACTTTAGGGGTAGTGACAGGTCACATTGATATTCCCTAAATCCTTCCTGTTATTTATTTTTTCCTCCTTGAGCGGTACACAGAGGAGGAAGCAGCCATGGGCATTTGGATATCCTTTGTCAATTGCTGCTTAGACTGCTCTTTGGCCTAACTTTGTGATAGGGATGCTACCCAGTTGGGTACTTGTGAGTGCTTCATCCAAGTTGACATTCCTTCTGTGGCCATTTACATCTGTTTAATCAAGTATGAAGCTTATTCATTCAACCAATATTTTCTCAGTCCCTATATGCAAAGCAAAAGGAAAGTCTCACTGAGTGACACAGATAAAAACAAAATCTAGTCTTGTGTCTCTGCATTCATGGCCAAGTGTCTGTCGTCTAGTAGGAGAGAAAATGTATTCCAGTATTCACTAAATTATTGTCTCTTTAGAACAGTAAAGTCACATGGTGGTGTCATTATTTGTGGGGAGAATGAGTTCCAGGATGAAACAAATGTGAGAAACATAAAACAACACTGGGAAAATCATAGGGAAGTTTAAAAAAATGGTTTTTCACTGCAAAGTCTTGCAGTGAAGTCTTTGACTTGCTAATGACATAGGAGCTGATTCTTCCAGAGTTTTTCCAGATTTTATCTTGGGAAAGGCTGCCTAGTCCAATGTGGATAGTGCTTAAGTATTATAAGAGAGATATTACAAATTTGGTTTGAGTGAGTAGATTATTTTGATGCCTGGAAAATCAGCAACTCCACAGAGGGTTGTATTTAAGTTGAACTCTTAAAAGATGGGTAGAATTTGGAACTGGAATTTGTGAGGGCACAACATGTAGAAGAAGGGCACCTGAAGATAAAATTAAAGCGGTAGAAAACTTTACACATATGCGAAAGATCAGGTGAGGTAGACAGAAGAATAGCTTATGGAAAAGTCAATGGTGGTGGATAAAGGCTGAAAAGATAAATTAAATTCTGGAAGATTTGACTCAGATGAAGAAGCCTGTTTTTTGTTTTTTGTTTTTTTTTTTGTGTGTGTGTGTTATTTGTTTTACAGTAAAAATGATAAGCACTTCCTCTTAATAGTCTAAACAATCCTCCAGGAACAATGACCAGCACTGAGTTTAAAAATGTAGTCAATGAAAAGAGACTTAGTAGTTTGTGTCCTTGAACAAGGTGTTCATATTGTACTGATATTCTATTTCCATCTGAAAACAAGGTGGAGGATCATAATGACTCTTTGGGTTATTGTGGACACTAAATGGCTGTTCCATGTCATATGTTCAGTATAGCATCTGATTTATAGTTGTGTGTATATATTCTTTCTCTCTATGTATATATAACCTAGCGAATATTAGTTGCTTGCATTCATGCTTTCTGTGAAGGGAAGAAAAGTATAAACAAAGACTACAAGTATTTTTTTTAAATGTAAAACACTGGTCAATTCCATCTGCTTTGACCAGTATCTGTGAATTCTTTCATTTGTAAAGATTTCCTGTGATCCAGATTTACACTTATACTTACAAATTTTAAATATGGAAATCTGAACTTGTCATGTCTCATTTTCTGTCTTTTGAAATTTTACTTTTGGTAATATCTGCTCCAACTTTAGTGGGTTTGTGGTAAATGTTTAACAACCAGTTCTTATATGTCCTATGACACACACACACACACACACAAACGTGCGTGCACACACACACACACACACACACACCCACAAGATTATGAATCTTACTGACATAAGGGATATGTGGCACTTGATTTACAAATCATAGTAAAATAACCAATATTCTTTATGGTAAATTCCATAAAGCCAATGGATTAGCATAGAATGTTTTTTTTGAATTCTTTTATCTGTAGACAACCTATGGTTGTAATTGATGAACAGGTATACTTCCAACCTAAATATTGGCTGAAATTTCTCTTTACATAAGAGAAAGATGAAAGTAAAACAATGAAAATGCATATAAAAATTTGTTTATCAATTACATAAGAAACTTTTTTGTTGAGTCAGATAAAGTTTTTGAATATTGAAAGAATATTTCCTCAAGTTTTTGTGCCACTAAAAATGTGAAAACTAGAGAATGACACACATAAGTAAATGTGCATTATTACTATTTTCTCCATCATCTTAAAAAATCCAGACAATCAACAAAACAATAAACTAAACTTTGATTTTAAGGTTTGCTAGTTTCTGTAATATAGGTACTCCTACCATGGCCAATTTGAATAAAAGTAAAATGTAGTGAGTTAATAGGAAGTGACGGGTTTTAAGAATTTGTTTTAAATATAATTTACTTGTAAATTTACAGAATTTAATTTGAAATAATGACTGTGTTTAACAACTGATCTTCATAATTCCTAAAAATTTAGTAGTCAGTTATTGAGGGTAATCACATATCGAGAGTTTTTGCTAAAACTGAATTTTATAAGGAAGTGCACAGATGGGCCTAGGAGAAGGTTCTGGAATCTGACTAGTTTGGCTGACAAAAGAACCTTTGTCACATTGAATTAGCTGGAGTTGGCATTTATGTTTATGGTACTGGGAAAATGTTCTCATTGTGAGATGTTGGAATAGCCTTCTCTCCTGCTCTTCCCTCAGCTATTTCTTGCATTGTGAAAGAAGGATTTTCTGCTTTGATTTTCCAGCACAGACCTGCCTCCACTAGTGCTATTTTAATTTGATTCTACAACACCCCTCAATCCTGCCTGCTCTAATCTCATCACAGTATGTTCCAATAACATTTCTTGGCTCATCTTTTTGCTACTTGGCATCAGCACTTCTAAAATGAATGCTGTATTTCATGGAGAGGCACATGATCAAGTACTAGTTAAAACATCACAACTATGGTCACTGTTTTGGGGGTACTCAGCATTTAAGTTTCTGCAACAAATTTCATGCATGGCGATTTAGCCATTTCACTTGCATTATAATTTTGCTTAATGATTAACCTGTAGTTCCAATTTATGTCATCAAAATGTGTCCTTTCCAGAAAATGTCAATGATAACCTGCCATGATTTATTCTTAGGACCTTCTCAAAGATGCTATATGCAAATGAGGAACATCTGAGTTTATGGGCATCATTTCTCCAATTTGATCCTTTTTCTAAAGCTGCATTACTCTTTGTATAATGCAGAAGTGACTGAGGGCAAATGGAGGAATTTTTTGAAACCATTCTGAAAGCATGGAAATACAATTGTCTGTATACCAACCACATCCTGCTGCGGTTAGAGTTAATTCTCATGACTGAAAATGGAGATATGAGTAGCAATTGCATAGGTGTGGCTATCCACAGCATATTTAAATTATGGAAATATTAGTCCCCAGGTTTAAGTACCTCTGTATTTCTCCCAGACTGCTCTTCAAAATGATACAGTGGGTTATTGGGACCAGCATTCTTTAGTTGGCTGTCCTGCAGGACAATATTTAAAGGTATATTTCAGTATCTAGACTACTTCCACTGGAATCTGCTGAACTGATCTGTGTTTTTATTTCTTAGAACGTACTTGTGTTTTTCAATTTAAACTGTTGTTTTTTCTTTTCAGTCCACTATTACAAGGGCTTTTCTGCAATGTCATTCCAAACTACAAGACAGTGATTATTTATGTCATCGGCAGCTTGTCAATGCTTCTCATGTGTTTAGGGTTCTTTTCCCTCTTCCCGTCTTATGCAAAGACAAATGTTATCCCTCATCTTAAAGGTTAACATGGGTGGTGAAATCCCATGATGTCAAAGGCAGTGCAGTAATTTTTATAAGCATTAATACCTGCATTGTTTACAGAGTACAGCAGGGATGAGTTTGCTCACCACCACATGCAGGCTGAGAAAATTAGGACAAGTGCATGCTTAATCATTTCCCAAAGAAACAGAAATGCTATCTTTCTCAAATGTTCCTCTGAGAAGGATGTGCTGAATGTTAAAAATATAGGTATCCAATTACCAAATTAAAAACTGAGCTATATATTCACTGTATCCTTCATCTAAAAAGTTCCATACATAAGAATCTTGCCATCTTTTCAAACTTTTTCTCCTTCTTTTCTTCCTCCTTTCAGGTATCCTTCTGGGCAAGTAAGTGATTTGCCTATTGGCAGTTCAATAAGCTTTTCAGAAAACGGAACCAACTGTTACAAAGAAATATGCGTAAGGTTCCCTCTGGGACTCAATGCTAAGGCATGGGTGTTGTAAATATAATATATATTGTGTAATGGTGTAAATATAATACTCAAATGTTGGAGCCAAGTATTTACCCATCTCCTTGAATGATTTTTCTCTGACCTACCAATTGTCTTTGCAGAAATAAAACAATGGCCACTATAAAAATGGAAAATATTGACTACTCATTTTTTTTTTTTTTGAGACGGAGTTTCACTGTTGTTACCCAGGCTGGAGTGCAATGGCACGATCTCTGCTCACCGCAACCTCTGCCTCCCGGGTTCAAGCGATTCTCTTGCCTCAGCCTCCTGAGTAACTGGGATTACCAGCATGCACCACCACGCTTGGCTAATTTCTTGTATTTTTAGTAGAGACAGGGTTTCTCCATGTTGGTCAGGCTGGTCTCGAACTCCTGACCTTGTGATTCACCCCTCAGCCTTCCAAAGTGCTGGGATTACAGGCGTGAGCCACTGCGCCTGGCCTGAATACTCATCTTAAATCTATTTCTCTCAATCTCTATAACCAAACTCATCTGTATTATTGTAATAACTTTCTAGTTTGTTTACTGTTTATGTCTGTTGTTTATGAAAGATTGGTTTCTCTCTGATCACAGTGTAATTCAATGACATGGGGTTGTTTTGCATTAGTGCATAGAGGTTCCTCCACTATGTCTAGAGCTATACACGTTTCACTGCGCAGATATTCTGTGGTTTGCTTAACTGGTCCTTATTTGTAGCTATGTGAATTATTTTCAATCAATTATTATTAAGAAAAAATGCTATAACTTTACATACACATAATTTCACATAGATATAAATGTATATAAATTTCCCTAAACAAGGTTGTTGGGTTAAAGGAAAAATGTATGCTTTGTGTTGAATTGTGGCTCTAGAAAGATATGTTCAAGTCCTAACATTTAGAACCTGTGAATGTGGCTTTATTTAGACGTAGGATCTCTGAAGATGTAATCAAGTTAAGATGAGGATGTACTGGGTTAGGGTGAGCCATAATTCAATGACCGATGCTCTTATAAGAAGAGAGAAAATTGGACAAAGATACACAGGAAAAAACACTGTGTGAATATGAAGGCAAAGACTAGAATGATGCATCTACTAACCAAGGAAGAACAAAGATTTCCAGAGACAAGGAAAGATTCTTCCCTAGCACCTTGATTTCAGACTTCTAGCCTCCAGAACTGTGAAATAATAAGTTTCTGTTGTTTTAAGCTACCGAATTGATGCCACTTGGTTATGGCAGCCCTAGGAAACTAACACGATACCTCTGTAATTTTGATAACTATTCCTAGATTATGTTCCATAGATCACTGTATCATGCTGTCCTCTCACCAGCAAAGCATGGCAATGGTTCCTGCCCTTCAGCCTCACCAGCAGAGGTTAATTTTAAACTTCTGGATAACTTATTATCATCTATCAGGTAGGCATCAGGGTAGTTTTCATTAGTGACTTTTAATTTATCATCAGTGTAGTTTTAACTTATATTTTCCTTCTTGTGAGTGTCTTGTCATATGTTTAAGGACAATGAACATCTCTTTTTCTGGGAAAGCTCTATTTATATTTTTTTTGTCATTTTTCTCTTTGGCTATTGTTGTTTTCTTTCCATTTGTAATTATATTAGAGGATTAATTCTTTGTAGCATATTTCATAAATATCTTTCCCAGTTTGTCATTTGTCCTTTGAAATACCAATTCACTAAATTTGTGTTTACACTAATTTATTAATAATAGTTTTTCTGGCTTCTGGAATTTGAATTGTAGTTAGGAAAGATTTTCCTACTCCTAGTTTATAAAGGAATTCATCTATGATCTTTAATTTTTTTCTTCATCAAAGCAGTTCATTGGAAATTTTGAAAGGATAAAGTTAGATTCAACTTTATCTTTTTCCAGATGGTACATAGTTTATTTCAACACCATTTATGCTTGAAATGTTACCTTTATCGTATACTGAATTCTCATGTATGTTTGGATCTATTTCTGGAAATTCTATTTTGTTATATTGGCCTGACTTTCTATTCATGTGCCAATAGAAACCTGCCTTACTTTGTGAAGTCCTGAAATATGTTTTAATATGTAAGCCATCTAGTCAACTTCACCATTAACTCTCTCTAATGAACCTACTCCAATTAAGCCTCCGTCTACATCACTTTACCCAAACTGCGGTCATCAAGATTTCCAATGAACCCCATGTGGCTAAGACAAATGGTTGCTGCTCAGTCCTCACCTAACTAGATTAGTCAGTGATGTTTGACACAGTTGAAGAGTTCTTCCTGAAAATACTTTCTTCAGTTACAGTTCTCTCTTGGTTCTCTTACTACTTCACTGGTTGTTTCTTCTTCATCTCCTTGCACATTCTTTACATTTCTCTGACCTGTGCATGTCCTATAAGGCCCATGGCTTAGTCTTCTGACGTCTCTGTTCTTTCCATACTCATTTTCTGAATGATCCCATTTAGGGATAATCCATTAATTACCATCTGTATCCTAAAGACTGCCATAGTTTATATCTTTAACCAGGTCCTCTCCCATGAGCTCTAGACTCATATATCCAATTGTTTATTCAATGTTTCTACTTGTACTTAAAAATTGCTCTCTTCAAGTCTCAATTCATGGTTGCTCTCGACCAAATATGTGCTTGTTTTTTTCAAAGAAACCAAAAATCTTAACTCTTTTTTCCCTCTAACACCTCACATCTATTACATAAGCAAATTCTGTCAGTTCTAACTTCAAAATATTTCTGGAACCCAATCTCTTCTCAACATCTTCACTGCCATGCTCTGGTGAAAGCCCAGGCCTCTTTTCAGAGGATTTCTGCAATACTCTCCCTGCCTGGTCTCTGCCTCTCCATATAGTCTATTCTTTCCACTGCAGTCAAATAGATTCTTTATAAGTCATAAGTCAGATCATGTTGCTTTCCTGCTTAAAATTCACCACAGGAGTATCTATCTCACTTAGAGCAAAGGAAAGGCCAAAGTCTTTGCCATGACCCAAAGGTCCTAAGACAATGTGAGCTTCACAATGATCTGATCTCCTTCCACACTTTCATATTCATTTCCAGCTGCAACACCTCCTGGTTGTTCCTCACACCTGCCAGCTACTCTTTAATATTTTATTTCATTAAATCCTCACAAACCTACCATGTTGGGATTACCATCCTCACTTTGCTAATGATAAAGGGACACACAGAGTATACTATTCTTCCCAAGTCTGTACCATTAGTAGAAGAACAAGGCCCCTGATAGGGGTTGGCTCTGTGTCCCCATTCAAATCTCATTTTGAATTATAATTCCCCAATTCCCCACGTGTCAAGGGCAGGACGAGATGGAGATAACTGGATCATGGGGGTGGTTTCCCCATGCTGTTCTTGTAATAGTGAGTTCTCATGAGATCTGATGGTTTTATAAGCATCTGGCATGTTCCCTGCTTGCACTCACTCTGTCCTGCTGCCCTGTGAAGAAGGTGCCTGCTTCTCCTTTGTCTTCTGCCATGATTGTAAATTTCCTGAGGGATTCCCCAGCAATGCAGAACTGTGAGTGAGTCCATTAAACCTCTTTTCCTTATAAATTACCCAGTCTCGAGCATTTCTTCATCACAGCAGTGTGAGCGTGGACGAATATAGCCTCCAACCCACATCTCTTTGGACGTTAATACTAAATACTTTACTTTCTTTTTTGGGAGGGTGGGGGGACAAGGTCTCTCTCTCTATTGACTTGGCTGGAGTGCAGTGTTGTGATCACAGCTCACTGCAGCCTTGTCCTACTGGGGTCAAGCAATTCTCCCACCTCAGTTTCCTAAGTAGCTGGAATACAGGCATGTGCCACCACACCCAACTAATATTTGTGTGTGTGTGTGTGTGTGTGTATTTATATATATATTATATATATAATATAAATAAAGACAGCCTGCTTACTTTTCCTTGCTATATACACATGTATATATTATATATACACATAATATATATATTATATATACACATATATATTATATATATACACATATATATTATATATATAATATATATATATATGTGTATATAGATAATATATATGTGTGTAACATATATACCTCAAAGACAGGGTATTAGTGATTTTGGTAAGATGAGGAGTATGAAGCAAAATATGAGAAGATGTCATTGCAGAGGAAAACTTACTACAGCAGAAGCAAAGAGGTACTAAAAGCTTGTTTTTTAATACAGGAATTCTTTTCTAGATCTTTTCCTACCTATTGTGGGGCATTTTAATTCAGTGCCCATATGTGAATAAACTAATTTGCCTTTACATGGTACCCTTGTCATCACCTCCATTGTGAGATCAGACAGCATGTGGAGAAAGGTGAAAACTTATTTTTATCCAGGCTCATGAAGCTTAAAATACTGTTTTCATTTTTTAAGTTTAGAAGGTTTGTCTAGCAACTCATCTCCCTAATTCTGCTTATAGTCAGGATAAAAGTTAAGCTGCTCCAAAAGATAATGGTATGCCTATAAGCTACCGTCCCAGTATCAGCTCCATCAGCAGGTCAAGGGGACAGCACATTGGTTCCTGACTCTGAGTCTATCCATGCTGTCACACCAACATTCCTGCATCCTACTCACCTCAGGCCACTCTTCCATAACTTCTCCAGGGTTTGTCCGGTGGCTATGGCATCATCCACTTGGGTTTACTGCTGCTCTTCCCATTTCCTTGTGACGTCATCTGCTCTGTCTATAGTTGGTGCTCCTCTCTCCTAAGACCTGACTCCATAGACTAGGGGGTAAGCCCTTCTCCAGCTCTCTCTGATATTTTACCTCTAGTCTCCTACAGTGCTATTCTTGCTAACATTCTTTATTTTACTTATTCATGACAGATTGTTTTTTCCTTCTAGGAACCTGAATAGTTTCACTAGAGACTATGATAGAAGCTAATTTGATAGAGTATAATGTATTACTCCTCCATGCTTCTGTGGTAGAAATAAAACTACTCAACTTTGGGAGTCTACAAGAATTGCTGCATTTTTTTTTTGTTTCTTTTCGATCAGATTAAATCTAACTTAGAACCTCAACCCCCATACATAACAAAAAATGTATGCTTACTTTTCACTGGGAGCCTTCCATGAACTGAAATAAGCCAGGTTTCTCATTTAGAGATTTTGCATGATCAAAAGAGTACCTAGGTCCCGTTTTCTGAGATCTCATGGCTGCCAAATAGCTAGTCAGGGAGCTGCATTTCTATGCACTATGATGTGACTGGAAGCCCTGGGGATGAGCAAATATTTAATAAAAGTATATGTAAGCCAGGCGCAGTAGTTCACACCTGTAATCCCAGGACTTTGAGGGGCCAAGGCAAGTGGATCACCTGAGGTCAGGAGTTGGAGACTAGCCTGACCAACATGGAGAAACCCTGTCTCTATTAAAAATACAAATTAGTCAGGCATGGTGATGCACGCCTGTAATCCCAGCTTCTGAGGGGGCTGACGCAGGAGAATCGCTTGAACCAGGTAGGCGGAGGTTGTGGTGAGCTGAGATCACACCATTGTACTCCAGCCTGGGCAACAAGAGTGAAATTCCATCTCAAAAAAGAAAAAAATAAGTATAAAAGTATATGTAAAATAGTAAATGAAACAATGAGTAGATAATTCCAGATGCTCTTTCCTATATCACTGTGATCTGCGATCCCCACTTTCCTTTGGAATCAGTTCAAATTCCCTGCATCTCTGCTGTAGTCTGCACAGTGGTAAATGACACAGTAACAGAGGATCAGAGAGCTCTGTGCTTTACCTGTCATAGCCCACTACCCTGGTAGGTAGGTGGGGGCCACTGTTTCTCCCACTTTACAGAGATACAGAGATTTTTAAGTAACTGGTGCAAGGTTGCACAGAGATTAAATAGCAAAGCCAGGATTTGAGCCCAGATGCTGTGGTGCCAGAGTTCACCCTCTAAACACATGCCATTAATCTCACATAAGCCCAAGAAGTTGTCAGTCTTCTGACTCCCACTTTACAATGGCAGAACTGAGGCAGGTGTGAGCTCTTTCTCTTGCTTATGATTACTCAGCTATGAGAGGGAGAAGAGAATCCAGACCCAAGCCTAGACCTTCCAATCACATAGCCCTCGTTTTGGGTTTCTCTGTAATCCTTGCTGCTATAGACTGGTTGTTTAAACAAACAAAATTTATATGTTAAATCCTAATCCTCAATGTGATCATATTTGGAGGCACGGCCTTTGGGAGTTGATTAGGTTATGAGGGTAGAGGCCTCATAAAAAGGGATTAGTGTTCTCATAAAAGAGACTGAGACAGCCTGCTTGCTTTCCTTGCTATGTGAGGACACAGCAAAAAGACTGCGGTCTATGAACCAGGACACCGTGCCAGTGCCTTAATATTGGACTTCTCAGCTTCCAGAACTGTGAGAAATCAATGTCTGTTGTTTACAAGTCATCCAGTCTGTAGATTTTGTTATAGCAGCCCAAACAGACTGAGATACCTGCATTTCTCTTAGTTGAGAGGGTAATGGGGCACTCTGTCTGCTGTGTATCTCCGAGCTCCCTCTTACAGGCAGAGATGAGCCCAGGCGGGAGCAGCAGGGCTAGGAAATGTGCACAGGGGAGGAGCCCAAGCGGATCGAGTGATTAATGTCACCTGTGCCTCGTGCATGCTTCACCATGAGCCTGTTTCTTAGCATTTATAATCGGACACAAGCCAACAAGATGTAGACAAATACCCAGAGAGATAGAGACATCCCTTGTAGAGCACACCAAGAGAGAATACTCTGTCTCAAGCCAGGCTAAAAATATACTCTGTTTACAGCACACACCCTCCCTCCCTCCTGCTGTGGTATCTCAGAAACAGAGGCAGAATTTAATCATCTCATCCTCCGAGGTGAAGGTCTCTATGGTTTAATATGCACACATCACAGATTTCAAATTTTGCTGCTGAAATTCAGTCTTCAACAGAAACCTAGCTGTCTCTTTGACTTGAAATGTGTTCTAAAATGTATAATAAAGGTCTATTGGAACCAATAAAGAATCTCCAGAAAATGCTGGTTTAACCCACACAGCCAATTCTCTTTTTCATAAATTCAATTTGTATTATTTGGTTGAAGAGGCTGTGCTCTGAGCCCTGACATAAGTGAGTGCTGAGGCTGCTGACACTCAGTCCAGAGTTTGCATGGAAAAAAATCTCTGGAGGTGAAAAAAAAATCACGTATAATAATTGATCTCATTTGTTAGGTTTGTCAGGCCGAGGCTGGCTCCAACTTTCTGCATGCCTTTCCTCTCCACAGCTGAAAGCTCTTGATCAACAGACAGGGTTGGTCCTTCCATAATCCCTGGATCCAAGAAATTCCAGCCCACCTCTGGTTGGGGTGGGAGTGTGTGTGTGTGTGTGTGTGTGTGTGTGTGGGGTGGAGAGGGTTTGGCCCTGGAAGGAGACTGCTTCTGGAGTGTGCCCCAGTTCTCATAAATAAACCCATGTCATTCGTTTCTGAAAACTAGTCCTCACATTGTATCTTGATTCTAGCACAGAACTCCCAGCTCCTTAAGCTCAAGTCCCTGTTTGCCTTCCTATTTAGTTCCCTAATTCTTCACAGAATGGAGAAACCCACCTGCTTATGCTAATCCTCCTATTCACCAAATCCAGGGTTTCTCAACCTTGGCACTATTCGTATTTGAGGCCTGATAACTCTATTGTGAGAGCTGTCCTGTGCACTGCAAGCTATTTAGGAACATCCCAGCCCCTACCCACTAGACACCGGTAGCATCATTACCCTAGTCATGACAATCAAAAAAATGTCTTCAGACATTGGCAAATGTTCCCTGGAGGAAGCCAAGCAAATTGGTCCTGGTTAAGAAATAGTGTGTTGGCCTAGCACGATGGCTCATGCCTGTAATCCCAGCACTTTGGGAGGCCGAGGTGGGTGGATCACAAGGTCAGGGGTTTGAGACCAGCCTGGCCAATATAATGAAACCCCGTCTGTACTAAAAATACAAAAAATTAACTGGGCATGGTGGCTCATGCCTGTAATCTCAGCTACTCAGGAGGCTGAGGCAAGAGAATCACTTGAACCCAGGAGGCAGAGGTTGCAGTGAGCCGAGATCATGCCATTGCACTCCAGTCTGGGCAACAAGAGCAAAACTCCATCTCAAAAAAAAAAAAAAAAGAAAGAAAAGAAAAAAGAAATAGTGTTTTAATTCCATTCAGGGATAAGTACACTGTCTTTGCACCCCAGTGTGGTTCCCAGCAATTGCCAAGAGACTTCTATGACCTCAGGGCTGACCAATACAAATATGATGTAAGCCTTGAATGTGCATCACCAATGTCATTTTCAATTTTCTAGTTACTGGGTGTGGTGGCTCACATTTGTAATTTCAGCAATTTAGGAGGCCAAGGCAAGAGGATCGCTTGAGCTCAGGATTTTGAGACCAGTCTGGACAACACAGTGAGATCTCGTTCTCTAGAAAAAAAAAAATTAGCTATGTATGGTGGCTCATGCTTGTAATTCCACCTACTCTGGAGGTTGAGGCAGAAGGAATGCTTGAGCCAAGGATGATGAAGCTGCAGTGAACTGTGACCACACCATTGCACTTGAACCTGCGTGACAGAGTGAGACCCTGTCTCAAAATCAAACAAATATAAATAAGTAAATAAATTTTCTAGTAGATACATTAGCAAAGCAAAAAGGAACAGCTAAAATTTATTTTAATGTTATATTTTACCCAACACATCCAGATGATTATTCTTATTTCTATTTGCAATTCTTTAACATCTGGTGTGTATTTTACATTTATAGCACATCTCAACTTGGATTAGCCACATTACAAGCACTGAGGGGCCACATAGGCCCAGTGGCTACTGTATGGGCAGCACTAACGTAGATTTCTAAAATACCCACTCCTCTTCAATTTATTCTGATAATCAGAATCTTAAAGTGATTAGCCCCAATAAGCATGGGGCTTTGGTGTCAGCAGTACCTGGTTTGAATATTTCTGTATCTCATTCTGACACTGTGAGCTTAAAATAATTGATGTCTTTGAACCCCAGCTTCAATATTTGTGTTAGGGAAATAATAATGGTTGCTCTTTAAAGAGCTGTTATGAGAGTGACATGACATAATGTACCCAGTGCCTGGTACAGAGCAGCCACTTAAGAAGTGGGATAGCTCCGTTTTCTGAACCTGTGTCATCATCAGATAATTTGAGTATTCAGTTCCCCTACTCTAGCCTCTTGCTTGAAGCAACACTCATGCTCCATCTTTTGGACACAATGCTCTGTGCCTAATTGGACACTTGGTGTGCATGAAAAAGACAGCGTCATCCCAAAGAATTCAAGATTATTCTTTCTTGTTCCTCACTTGCTGTTAATTAAGCCATGGTTAGCTGTGTCTAAGAAAAATAGCAATTAAAAAAATTACAGAACTTTCTATTTTTATTTAAACTGATATTTGCTCTTGTTACTACAAGTCAAATAACGCAAGATAAAAAAAAAGTCTTGAATGCATTTTCTCCATCAAGCAGGGTCACCTGTACAGAACAACCTATTAAGCCACAGGAACAGTACTGTATTACTGGCATATTTCCTTTGCAAAGACACACAGTCAACATTTTGGTTAGTGTTAAGAAGAGAACAAATGGCTGGACCAATTTGGCTACATGGTTAACTAATCCGTCCATTTTGTGTTCTAATGAAAGGGATGCATAAAAGATATAAACTTAGTATCATATCAAAGATAAAAGTATATCTTTAAAAAGTATAGCTATTACATTTTCATCTACATTTAGTTCAGAACTCGTATTCAGGAGTTGTGGGGTCAAATGCTTATGACAGGAAGCTTATAGTTTTTCTGTGCAGTATTTATTTCTTCATACTTTTCCTACCTATGCAGGAGAATTCTTCCTTCTGCGTCAATCCCTTTTTACTTATGTGCAAACATGAACTGCTCGGCACAATGTGCTAATTAAAACACCCATTTCTCTTGAGTTGTCTTTGTCGAAGGCTTGAAAAAGGCTTGTGTTTCGCCTGGATCGCCATGAGGTTATTGTGAGAAACGTATCAGGATTAGTTGAGAGACATATTCTAAGTGTCTACCATGTGTTAGGCACTGGGGTTAGCCAGATGATTAAAGGACAGTTTGTACTCTCAAGGACTTCATGGCCCAGGAGGAAGCAGCATGTAAATAAATGATCAAAAGTGGATATGTGATTCATAATGTACGGGCCATTGTGAGCGCAAACCGAGGAGCAACTTTTTATTCATTCACATCTTTATGAGCACCAAGTATGGGATAGACAGGCACAGGGTGGTAAGGAAAAGTGACAGCAAAAATAAAAGATGAAAGGTAAGAAAGGCATATATTCTGGCTTCTTTTTCTTTGTAAAATTGTTCCTTTTTCCAGGAAGAAAATAGTAAATCTTTTGATCTCTGTGTTCCACTATATAAATATTTTTTAGATTATCCCTTTTCTAACAGCTATTTGATTCTGAATTTATGTGTGTACTCAATTAAACCAGACAGTCCTCCCGCCTCCCCCCAAAAACCTTAACAATTTACCTGAACATTTAAGGCTACTATAAATATTAATTTCCCTAGCCAAATTAATAAAGAGGGGGCTCTGGTTAATAGAGTTGCATGTATTCAAAATATAATTTGATAATCCACTTTCAGTTAAATATTATAAGACAATCAACTTAACTTTAAATATCTCTTAAAATTACTTTATTCTCTTTTTGCTAAATTAAGATGTTCTTCAATATCTTGGAGGGTCTTAGAATCTTTACATACATAATACTACTAATAATAACTTCACAATAGAAATGTGGACTTCTAGTAGACACTTAGAATGTCTCTTTAGAAAAGAATTGTATCCTAGATAAAGCCTTTATATACCAAGCTTTTCCTCTTCAAATTTGTTTTTAATTTAGTCTCACAGTAGTCCTATGAGATTAAAACATTATTACAGTATTATTTTTCTCATTTTACAGATAGATCAACAGACTACAAAAAGATTAAGTGACTTGCCTGGGGTTATGTAAAATAACTTTACTGGCAAAGCCAGGACTGTATCACAGGTTTCCCTGTGCCTAATCAGAGAATTTCTACTTATTTTACCTAAAATTTGTCTAACTTTTCATTATTCTTTGGCACATTTCTATCTTTTAAATATTCTAATATCATATCTATTTACCTATTAGTTGAGAAACTTCGGAGTTTGAGGTAAGCGATCATTGACTATCTATTAGATACAGGATGGCCTACTACAAAACAGGTAGAAGAATAGCTTTTCTCAAGAAACTTGGAATGTAAATATTGATGTATAAGATTACTTTCACATGGGTTAGACTAATTATAATGCCTAGCATGAAACCTATTAGTTGTCGTAACCAATGAGGGTATTATGGTTGGAAATCGCCATAAAGTTATTCCATCTTTGGTCCTAGAGTTGATGTGATAGTGGCAATAGGATAGACAAATGGACCAATGGAACAGAGTAAAGTGTTCAAAAACACACTCATGTCCACAGTCATCTGATATATAGCAAATATGTCATTATAATTCAGGAAGGAAAGGATGGTCTTTTCAGTAAATGCTGCTTACATGGGTTACATGGATACTCATACGAGTTACATGGATACTCATACATGAAATAAATATAACTTGACTTCTGCCTTATACCAGGCAGAGTAATTTGGGATTAACCATGGACCTAAGTGTGAAAGGCAAAGGAATAAAGCAGCTAGATGACGTAGGAGAATGGCTTGGTGTCCTTAGGGCAGCCCAATCTAATCACACAAGTCCTTAAAAGTGGAAAAGAAAGGAAGAAGAGTGGTCAGAAAGATGAGGCATGAGACGGACTCAATCCACCATTTATGGCTTTGAAGATGGAAGAAGGCGGCTTTGAGCCAATGACTATGGCAGCTTGCAAGATGGAAAAGACAAGGAAACAGATTCTTAGAACACCCAGAAAGCAGTGTAGCACCAGTGACAGTTTTAACAAACCGAGACTTGTGTCAGACTTCTACCCTAAAAAACTATAAAGTTATACATGTCTGTTATTTGAAGACACTAAGTTTGTGGTAATTTATTATGGCCACAATACAAAATTAAAACACAGAAAGGAATTTTAAAACAAAACACTCCTATTCCTCCTTTATGAAGAATCTTAAAAGTGACAGTTACCTGCTTCATTTAAGACTATTTACTCTATCCCTGGAGTGCTCACAGAACTCCATTTTACTACAATTCATCTTGTTTTGCCTTATATTTCTACTGGATTGTGAGTTATCTGTAGGCATCTTTATATCTTCCATTGTATACATGCCCGACACTGTACATGTGTACATTTTATATACGAGGTGCTCCATGCATGTTTGTAAATTAAATTAAATTGAACGATTTATCTGCATGAGAGGCAGTGACCAGTAAAGACATGATTCCACTAATGTGTTCGCTTAGCCTGCTTTCCACTGCAAAGATACATTAATGCTAGTGGTTCTGGATAATGAAGCTGAGGCTGTTTAAAACAGCAGGCTGGCATCAGATGAAACATTTCCATATCACTCTACATTAAATAAAACATTTACCATTTCATGCTTCTTTCCTGGTAATTTTGCCTGTCCTTCACATTAGTGAGTTGTTCCACATGGCCACTCATTTAGGATAATAGCAGGCCAAGAAGTGTGACAAACGGAGACAGGGCCGTACCTGATCCCCAGTATTCCATTATGCTTCCTTGAGCTGTAGGCCTGGTAAAACTGTCAGTATCTTAAAACAAAGGAACTGTGCTTGAGTCTACATATTAGGAATTCAATGATTTCAGTAGCAGTGATCGCATTATATAGCAAGTGGACAGACATGGCTGTAAAGGGAGACCACAGTCAAAATGAACGGTTTTTCTGTGTCCAGTCAAACAACAAATATTTACCAGCACCTATTTATTTTATGTGTAGCCCTGTGATAAGTACTGTAAGGGGATAGGAGGGAGAGAAGAAAGATGCTTTATACTTCACAAATATATAATACAGTGGGGAAAGAAAACATTTAGGAAAAGGAACACAAGGGTGAAACCAGTATATGTAATAAATATTCAGAGCAGGGAGAGAGCATTTCACCAGGAAGGCTTTGGAGAGCTGGTAAGAATAAAGGTAGTAGTAACATTTAACCATTAAGTTGGACAGCTGAAGATATATGGTGTTGATATGTGCAGGGAACACTCTAGGAAATGCTCTCAGCCCCATTCGTTTCTAGCAGAGTTTGTCAAGCTCTGCTCTATTGACCTTCCAGTCTATGTAGCTCTTTGTTGGGGAAGGGGGTGGGGCATTGTAGGAGGTTTAACAGCATGTTTTGTCCCTACCAACTAGATTCCAGTTACTTTACCTCTCTTTGAAATTATGATAACCAGAAGTACCTGAGAAGCAAAATTGCCCCCCAGTGGAGAACCACCGTGCTGGAGTAAAAGTTCACAGAGAGGAGACATGAGAGTTACATGCCATGTCAAAGAGTTGGGAATTTAATTCTAAAGGTAATGAGGAAGCACTGAAAACATTTATGCTGGAGAATAGCAAGCTAAAAATTGTTGTTTGAAGGCAATTTATTTGATGGAAGTACCCGAGAAAAATTGGAGGGAGGTGTTGTAGGGAAAAGAAGAACAACCTAAATGCGGTCACAGTCATCTAAGCATAAAATGATGAGGTTTGGTAGCAGCAGAACTAGCGAGCACTCAGGGGATACAGGTCTTCTTTTTCTTTTTAAATTTTATTTTAAATTCAGGAGGTACATGTGTATATTTGTTACTGGAGTATATTGTATACTGGTGGGAATTGGGCCTCTAGTGTACCCATTACCCAGATAGTGCACATTGTACTTGATAGGTAATGTTTCAACCCTCAACCCCTTCTTTCATTCTCCCCACTTTTGGAGTCCCTAGGGTCTATTATTCTCCTCTGTATGTCCATGTGTACACATTGTTTAGCTCCCACTTACAAGTGACAGCGTGAGGTATTTAATTTTGATTTTCTGTTTCTGAGTTAGTTCCCACAGGATAATGGCCTATAGCTCCATGCTGCAAAGGACATGATTCATTCTTTTCATGGCTGCATAGTATTCCATGGTGTATATCTACCATGTTTTCTTTATTCAGTCAACCACTGATGGACACTGAGGTTGGTTCCAGGACTGCTATTGCAAATAGTGCTGATGAACATATGAATGCAGATGCCTTTTTTTCTATAATGATTTTTTTTCCTTTGGTAAGTACCCAGTAGTAGGATTGCCGGGTTGAATGGCAGTTCTATTTTTAGTTCTTTGAAAAATCTCCATACTGTTTTCCATGGAGGTTGAACAAATTTACGTTCCCACCAACATTGTCTAAGTGTTTTTCCCCACATCTACACCAACATCAGCTACAGACAACATCAGCTACAGATACTATTAATGCCTTACAACTTCAAAGTACTTTTATATTTAGATCAGCCTTTCAATACCATATTTTATATGAATACCAAGTTCTCTGAATGAGTTTTCCTTACAGGAAAATGAAGCAACAGAACTCCCTGGACCTGCATGTAAGCTTCCCTGAAGAGAGGAACGGTACAAACAGCATCTAAAGCAATCTGTAACTTGGGAACCTTGGCTAGGAAGGATTCACAGATTGCTGGTTAGAGAAAAGCGGTGCAGCAGCATAGAACCAGGCATGTGGTACAAATTTCTCTGGGACCATCTTTCAGGCCCATGGAGAGAAACTAGCAGCAACTTCCAAGCCACTGGAAGCCTCTAAAACAATACATTTTCACTTTTACTCCATTCTGTCTATACATTTAAAATTCATATCCAATTATGGTAAGACTATTTTAACAAGATTTTTTATAGTGAAATAGCAATGAAAGGAAAAGAAGGGGAATATATCCTTAGTTCTCCATTCTGTGGCCATTTCTGAAGCTCACTGAACCCAGCTTAGAATTCTGGAAAATCTGTTATTGTGGCTGAGCTCCATGGAAGGTCACTTCCTTCATGTTTTAAAAGCAACACTGAAACTCAATAGATAAGTGTCCATTTTAGGCTACGATGATATAATTAATGAGATTTCCTCAACTGAGTAAAAATTCCATAAGAGCAGTGACCACATCATATGTTGTTATTCTCTACATCTTTACACAGTAAGATATGGGCAGATAACAGCTTACACTTGTCACCTGCCTAAAGTTAAATTCACTGTTACTCTTCAGAAAAAAATGACATGTGAAAAGAGTAAAGTTCTTGATACCACAGGTTGAGGAAATGTTCTACCCGAGAGAGAGATATGGTGTATTACCTTGGCACGCAGGCTCAGGAATCAAACTAGGTTCAATTCCTGCATTCACACTTTTATGTGTATGAACTGGGGAGATTTGTTCACTCTCAGTGCCCCAGTTACCTTCTCTCTTGTTATAAAATGGGGCTAAAATAGCATCTACCTAACAGGGGAATTATAAATAATTAAGGGATTTATATATACATATATGCTTGACAGATGAAAACTATTAGAATGAAGACAAATTAAATATAAATATTTATATATATATTTAGGTTTCAAAAAGATATATATATATATATATATAAATATATATATATATATATATATATATAAAATTAGTATTTTAAATGTGCTGGCTATATAAAGGGACCCCCAAGAAAATCCTTTGGTATTATGAAGAATCACCTTCTAATTCATTATTTACTGGTAGTGGATACATATTAATTTACTGAAAACAGACAGTTCCAACAAATCATGGATCATCTAGGAGTCAGCAAAGGGTAGGAAAAGCAAGGTTTGGGGTCAGACCTCAGCTGTGACACTGATTCTCTCTATAATCGTGCTCTCTTGAGCCTCATGTCCTTGCCTATGACAAGGATATGATAACCACCTTCCTATGAAGAAAATTAATGTGTATAAGTCACCTACTGCGGGGTTTGGGACATAGAGAAGTTTAGTGTCTCACCAACCTGTCTCAAGAAAAGAGACTTTGGTCTGTGTGACTACATATGTCTCTCCTAATCTTAGAAAACATAAAAAAAAAAATCTGAGAACTACTGGTAGAAAAGTCCTCATTCTCCATATAAATGCAAAAATATTTCCATCTCAGTGACAATCAATCTCAAATGCATGTCTCTCAATCACCTTTACTTTTTCCATCATATACATCAAGTACATGGGCCTGATTCAAGTGAGCTACAAAGCTTGCTAGGGGAAGGAGCAGCTAAAACGTTAGAGAATAAAGTCCTGTGTTATGATTTCTGAGGAAGAGCCATATCTGCTTTGTAGCAATCACTTCCATAGCCCATGAAACTCATTTTTTTATTGACTATGGAATGTAGACATACTGTCAAATGATTTAAATCAATTTTTACAATCGTTTTCTTGAACTATCATTACCTCAACAAGATTCATAGCTGTAGCTGATTTGGAGAGAATTATAACTAAAGTATCAGAGCTGCAGCTCTTATGGAAAAAATTCTCTCTGTAGATTGTTATTTTTCTGACACTTAAAAGCCTAATGCCAGAAAGAAATGAAATCCCATTTTGCATCTGCCTGTTTAAATGTGAGCTTTTAACTATCATATTTCCTAAGCCTGGCTTCACACGTATCACCTTACTCCAAACAGAACATTGGGATTAATGGCCTGGTATTAAAAGCAGAAACAAAAAGCAATTGCTTTGGGAGGCACTTAAGTACAATAATACCTAGCAGAAGAAACGGGTCTGATACACAGCTGAAAAGCTAGTTTTGCATTACTTATTAATGCAATAATGTTGAAAAGTAATAGATCATTCTTCTATTTACTGGCATTCTGAAACTATGGATGTAATTTATTGTTTAACCCTTGAAAAATTGGATTCATTTTCTGAAGCATTGAAAATCAATGGAAAAGACCAATCTAGGTGTCTCTCCAACATCACTGTTTGCTAAATACTAAACTTCTTGACAGGTGGGATTCTGTGTAATGTTATTAGCCCTCATAAGAGCCACAACACTCAACTGACACAGGTCCTCACTATGCCTGCACAAGGAAGTAGGCAGGAACTGGGGACACACAGAGGAAGAAGAAATGATTCCTGCCCTCAGGTACCAGTAGGAAAGGGCAAAACAGATGCCTTAAAGTACAAGTAATAGAAAATTGATGTCTAATTCTAGACTAATTGGAAAACAAGTAGACTCCTGGCTCCCTTCTCTAGATATTGGAACTGCCACAAAAGGGATAAGGAGGGGAATGGGTTTCAGAACAATTTCATCAGACACAATTAAAATACTGGCAGACACTTTGGGAATAAGATGATTTGACATCTGGATGTTTGTTTGGTGGAGGGAAACTGAAATTGGGCTGAAAACCAAGAGAAGGATGTGGGAATATAAAATAGACTGCAACATGAGATGGGGAAGTGGACATTGAGGGTTATCAGAAATCATTTCCTAATCATTCTCTTTCCCCTCTTTTATATTGAGTTGAGTGGATCATCACATGCCTAATAGCTACTATGGGAGAGAGAAGTAGCAGATCTAGTCCAGTTCCAACCATATATAGCAAGCTCATATCAGCATGGAAATTGGCTGATGGATAGATGCTATACCCAGGACCACAGGCATCCTGTTCTGATGCAGACCACCCTTCATCCTGCTTGCTAGTACCTCTATCTACAACCAATGGAATAAATTAAATAAAAGGTTGGTGAAGGACCTCAGAAAAGAGTGGTATCTGAGACTGAGGTATTAGGAGATTTTCTGGAGTCAAGAGATGCCTATGGGAAAGGTAAGAGTTGTAAAAAGGAAAGGTTAAACTGTAACCTCAACTAGCAGGCTAGATAACTGAGTTGACAAACTATCTCAGGAGACATCAAGAAGAGACAGATTAAAAAATTCCACCATGAGCACAAAACTCTAGAATCCTCAGAGGAACAATCATAACTGGTGAATATTATCATCTATCTATCTAACCACTTAACGTCTCTGCCAATTGTCCTGAATGCTTACAACAAATGAGGAAGTGTTCATTAATGAAACACTAGTTGTGTATATACTACTCTGGTCAGGTGCGGCCAAGAAGACAGGGCTCCATCTCTCCTCAGCTCCTAATCAAGGGATGTGGTGTCTCACTTGGAGGGGCAGGACACTAGCAGTTCTCATTACTCCTAGTTTTAAGTTGCAGAGGCTAATGTGCTGGTAAGTATGGTTTAGAAGCTAAGGGTTCTCTTCCACCCATCTCAAACTTGAAAAGTGGAGGCTCTATCCCGGGTGTGTTAGACTGAGAATGTTGGGCCTAATTTCTCTTGCCCCAGCTTGTTTATAGGGCCTACATTCCACACTAGGGTAGGTAAACTAAAGAAACCATTGTCTAGTGCCTAGACCCAGCATCCAGCTAGTAAAGCAGGCTGCCATATGAGAGAAGCCAGCCACTGATTCTACCCTCAACTCCAGGGCTGCGTGGCTCAGGGATTCTTATCAAATAGGATAAATACAAAATGAACTACCAGTAGGATAAAAACAAAAGGATCCATACCCAGACATATGATGGTAAAAATGGTGAAATTCAAAGACAGAGAGAAATTTTGAAAGCAATAAGAGAAAAATAATCCCTTGCAAACAAGAAGATTTAATAAACTTAACAGCTGACTTCTCATCAGAAACAATGGAGGCCAAATTGCAGTAAATGACATATTCAAGGACTGAAAGAAATAAACTGTCAACCAAGAATCTTATCTCCAGCAAATATATCTTTTAAAAATAAAGTCAAAGTAAAAGTGTACTGAGTAGCTAAGAAAAAAACAAATCATTCCTTCAGATTTACTTTATAAAAAAACACTAAAGGAAGTTCATCAGGCTGAAAGCAGGTAAACCTAGATGGAAATTCACATCCAGATGAAAAAACAAGAAGCAAAGGTAATTATATAATTCTACAATATTTTATATATATATATATATATATATACACACACACACATTATATATAATATATATAATGTGTGTATATATGTGTATATATATATACATACATTATATATATATACACACACACACAAAAAAAAATATATATATATATGCACACACATATATTTCTTCTCTTAACCGATTTAAAAATAATTTTTTAAAGGCTGTCACTGCTACCCTCTTTTTCTCCCTCTCCTGCCATGTGACATACTGACTCCCCTTTCCTACTGCCATGACTAAAAGTTTCCTGAGGCCTCACCAGAAGCTGAGCAGATGCCAGTGCCATGCTTGTATAACCTGCAGAATCCTGAGCTGAAATAAACCTCTTTTCTCTACAAATTACCCAGACTCAGGTTTTCCTTATAATGATGCAAAATGAAATAGGACTAATACAGTCAATGAGTGACTGTTGAGTGAATATGAAGGCCTAGAACATTACTGTATGCTACTATAGATTTTGTAAATACTGTACCCTTAGACTACACTAAATTTATGAAGAAATGATTTTCTTTCCTCAATAATTAAACTTAGCTTAGTGTAACATTTTTACTTCATAGACTTTTTAAATTTTATATTAGTCCACTCTCACACTGCTATAAAGAACTAGCTGAGACTAGGTTTATTCATAAATTTATGAATAAAAGAGGTTTAATTGACTCATAGTTCTACAGGCTGTACAGGAATTCTGGCTGAGAGGCCTCAGGAAACTTACAATCTTTGTGGAAGGGGATGCAAGCACGTTACCATGGTGGAGCAGGATTGAGAGAGAGAGAAGGGTGAAGTGCCACACACTTTTAAACAACCAAATCTCATGAGAACTCACTCAATATCACCAGAACAGCAAGGGGGAAATCCACTCCCATGATTTAATCATGTACCATCAGGGCCCTCACCCAACATTAGGAAGTACAGTTTGACATGAAATTTGGATGGGGACACAGAGCCAAACCATATCAAATTTAAATTTTTTTCACTATTTTATAATAATACTTAGCTTAATAAACACATTGTGTACCTATACAAAAATATTTTATTTCTTTATATCCTTCTTCTGTAAGCTTTTTTCTGTTTTTTATTTTTTTTTAATTGCTAAACTTTTTTGTTAAAAACCTAAGAGAAACACACACATTAGCCTAGGCCAAATAGGGTCATGATAACCAGTATCACTGCCTTTTACCTCCACATCTTGTCTCACTGAAAGGTCTTAAAAGCAATAACATGCATGGAGATATTATCACCTATGATAAAAATGCCTTTTTCTGGAATATCTCCCAAACAGTCTGCCTGAGGCTGTTTTACAGTTAACTTTTTTTTTCTTATAAGTACAAGGAATATACTCTAAAATAACAATAAAACATATAGTAAATACATAAATAAGTAACATAGTTATTTATTGTTGTTATCAAGTAATATGTACTGCACATAATTGTACGTGCTTTGCTTTCACACAACTGGCTGTATAGTGGGTTTATTTACACTAACATCATCATGAACACATGAGTAATGTGTTGCTGTGCTACATTATGGTAGCTATGAAATCACTAGGCAATGGGAATTCTTCAACTCCAATTATAATATTGTGGGACCACTGTCACATATGTAGTTCATTGTTGGCCAAAATATTATTTACAGTGTGTAACTCTATTTATATACATGTATTTAAATATTTAAGTTGAGTTTGTCAATTGTACTATTCAAATATTAATTATCCTATCATATTTTTCTCTGTTTTATCTAACAGTTACCAAGAAGGAGATACTATAATCTATAATTATAATTGCTCATTTACCTATCTCCCCATAATTTTGTCAATTGTCACTTTATGCAGTTTGGGTCTATTATGAGGCTACATACATACGATTTTTGATTTATTCTCTTGCTCCATTTATAAGCATAAAACAGTGCATACTGTTATATGTCTATATAACATAAATCATTTCACTTTAATTTTGTCAGAAATATTTTGTTTTTGATATGCCTGGCATACTTTTTCTATTCTTATATTTTCATACTTTCTAAGTGTATCTCTAATATTCAACATGTTTCAGTATTTTTTACATTAATTAAAATTCTATTATACTGTCTATAGTACTTTATTCACAAACTCAAAATTTAAGTATTTCTGAAAACTGAAAGCTTTTTCATAACTTATGCAGCAGCGAAACCAAACTATCTTGAATGAATGGTGGCAAAATCCAACTTAAATTGTCAAGGAATTGTTTCCAGTAAAATAGAGAAACATTGCTCCTATACAGTTCTATTTCTCTTCCAGTTTTTTTTTCTTTATGCTAGTGTTGTTAATGATATAATAACTATACCTGTTCCAAACCCCAAAATACATTGTTATAAATACTTTATATCATTTTGTGGCTATTAAATAAGCTGAGAAAAGAAAGGAAAGCAAGTATATATTTATAGACTTTGTTCTATTAATCTTATTTACTATGTCTAGTTCTGTTCATTTGTTTCTGTGGATTTGAGTTACTGTCTTGTGTTATTTTCTTCCTCCAGTAGATCTTGTTCTCACCAACCTTCTTTGTGCTAATATTGTCAAATATATTGCATTTCTGTATGTTACAGACCAAACAATCTAATTATATACATTTTTAAACAACCAGATTTCATGTGAATTCATAGAGTGAGAACTCACTCATTACCATGGGACAACACCAAGCTATTCATTAGAGATCTGCCCCAATGACCAAACATCCCCCACAAGGCACACCTCCAACATTAGAGGCCACATTTCAACATGAGATATGGAGGGGATAAAAAATATACAAACCAAATCATTAACTCACCCAGAGCAACTTCCAGTCCTGCAAGCTCCACTTATAATAAGTACCCAATGGGATATACCATTAAAAAATATCTTTCATACTGTATTTTCACTCTACTTTTTTCTATGTGTAGATATGTTTATATATAAAAATAATTACCATTGTGTTACAATTGCCCACACTATTCAGAAGAGTCACATGCTGTACAGGTCTGTAGCCTAGAAGCAGTAGGCTATACCATATAGGTGTGTAGTAGGCTCTACCACCTAGCTTTGTGTAAGTACGCCCTGTGATGTTTGCACAATGGTGAAATCACCTAATGACACATTCTCAGAATATATCCATGTCATTAATATTCAGAATCTATAAGGAACTTAAATCAACGAGGAAAAAAATAACAGATAATACTATTAAAAAATGAGCAAAGGACATGAACAGACACTTCTCAAAAAAAAAAAGATACATATAGCCGAAAACATATTCAACATCACTAATCATCAGAGGAATGCAAATTAAAACCATAATGATATACCATCTCATGCAAGTCAGAATGGCTATTACTAAACAGTCAAAAAATAATAGATGTTGGAAAGGATGTAGAGCAAAGGGAATGCTTATATACTGTTGGTGGGAATGTAAATTTGTTCAATTCCTAGGGACGACAATGTGGAGAATTCTCAAAGAACTAAAAATAGAACTACCATTCAACCTAGCAATCTCACTATTGGGCATCTACCCAAAGAAAAATAAATTGTTTTATCAAAAAGATACCTGCACCCCTTTGTTTATCACAGCACTATTCACAATAGGAAAGTGTCCACCAACAGTGGATTGGATCAAAATAATGTGGTACATATACACCATGGAATACCACACAACCATAGATAAAATGAAATCATGTTCTTTGCAGCAACATGGATGGAGCTGGACACCATAATTCTAAGTGAAAAAAATGCAGAAACAGAAAGTCAAATACTGCAACTTCTCACTTATAAGTGGGAGCTAAACAATGGGTACACATGGATATAAAAGTAAAAACAATAGCCACTGGGGACTCCAAAGGAAGGAAGGAGGGAAGAAAGGTTGAAAAACTACCCATTGGGTACTATGTTCACTATTTGGGTGATGGATACACTAGAAGCCCAAACCCCACCATTACATAATACATCCATCGAACAAACCTGCTCATTTACCTTCTTAACTTGCAATGGAAAAGGAATAAAGTACACTGGAAATGGTAAATATGTGGGTAACTACAAACAATTTTTAAAATAAAAAACAAAACAATGAAATTATTCACAATAAAAAGAACACATCCCTATTGTCAAGTGAGGCATGACTGTATAGAATTTAAAATTAATACAAAGAAAACTTCTTTTATATATATACATATATATATAATTAATCAAAATTGATGACACATTAGGCCACATGTTAAGGGACAGAAAAGAAACACATCCAAAAATATAAGTTGCTGATAATTTTCTAGTTCTTGCATTAGACAGAGGGCTCCAAAGTGTCTATTATACATAAATAAATGAATATGTACATAAGCAGACAGAAAACCAAACCAACCAATAGAAGTAGGTTATGTATGGAAAAATAGTTATAGTGTATCATGATCCAAGGATTAGGATTAATCAAAATTTCTGTATCTGAAGTACAAAACCATAGACCAAAATTTTAAATGTAAGTGTTGGACATCAGGGAAGACAGGAGAGAAGGAAGTGCCAGGTATCCCTAGCTCATCTAGACTCAGACAACAATTGTACTGGTAGAATCTGTTGAATGTGACTATTTTGGAACTCTAAAGTCTATCAAAGGCTTGTAGCTTCCAGAGCAAGGCATGGACACTGAATCATGGTTGATTTTGATCAAGTTCAGCTTTTTGTGGATAACAGCTACTTATCTCTTTGTCCAATTCTGTGTCAGGCAGCCATGTTTGTGTTCCTAGAACAGCTTACCCACAGTTTATAGGAGTCAGCATGGGCAATAAGGATCTTGTCCTCTGCATATTGGAGATACGTTTTCTAATTACCGATTGCTGCTTTTGATCATGGAAGTGCAGACATAGAGGCAGGCTGCCATTGCTACAATGCCCTGTGCTATTTTTACAACATTCTCTGGCTGAGGTGGATTCCAGAAGATATAAAAGGCCAGTGCCTACATTTTGTTTTATTTTTCCCTTTATTCTCTTTTGGAAATCAAACATTTAAGGACTAGGACATTCCAAACCAGCCATATATAATGGGGAATTTAGAGAGTTACCACATATGTCTAGGAAGGAAGAGAGGTTCAGAAAACCTTAATTATACATCTCAGGCTGATCCCTGGCACAGAGACATCCTCCAACAATTAGCAACAAATAGACAACAAAACAAAACAGTAAACTCTGGGAAAATACAGGAAGCTTTTCTTCTAAAATTAGAAATAACAAGACAAGGATGCTTCCTTTCACCACTTTAATTCAGTATAGAAGTTCTAGCCAGTACAATTAGGCAAGAAAAAAAAAAGGAAGAATTCAACCTAAAGTAGAAGAAGTAAAAATTATTTCTGTTTGCTGGTGACATGATCTTATATATAGAAAACTCTAATGATTTTACAGAGGAAAAGTATTGGAACTAATAAATGAATTCAGAAAAGTAGCAGGATATAAACCCCACAAACAAATATCATTTGTGTTTCTATCCACTAGCAATAAATAATCCAAAAAGGAAACAAAGAAAACAATTTCGGTTACAATGGTATCTAAATGAATAAAATAATTATGAATTAACTAAGAAGGTGAAAGACTTAAACACTGAAAGCCACAAAACACTGCTGGAAGAAATTAAAGAAAAAAAATGAATAAATAAAGACATTTCATGTTCATGGGTTGAAAGACTTTATATTGTAAGATGTCAATGCAACCCAAAGCATTCTACAGATTCAATGCAATCCCTATCAAAATCCCAACATCTTCTTGAAGAAATAGCAAACTTCAATCCAAAATTTATATGAAATCCCAAAGGACTTCAAATAGCTAAAACAATCTTGAAAATGAATGAAGTTGGATTACTAATACTTCTAGATTTCAAAATTAAGTATTAAGCTAAAGCAATCAAAGCAATGTGGTTTTAAGATAAAGGCAGACATATACACAAATAGAATAGAAAGTCCAGAAATTGACTCCCATTGCATATAGTCGGATGATTTTTGACAAGGGTGCCAGATTCTATAGAGAAATTACAGCCTTTTTAATAAATGGTGCTGGGAAAAATGGAAATCTTTATGCACAAGAATGAACCTTCATGTACAAACTTACACAAATATTAACTCAAAATGTATCACAGATCTAAATGTAAAAGCTAACATTGTAAAACTTTAGAAGAAAGAGTATCAGAAGAGTTTTCTGACATTGGATTTGGCAATGGTTTCGTGGCTACGACACCAAAGATAGGCAACCAAAGGAAAAATAAACAAATCAGACTTCATCAAAATCTAGAATTTTTTTTTCATCAAAAGACACTATCAACAAAGTAAAAATGCAACCCACAGAATGGGAGGAAATATTTGCATCACACATCTGGCAAGGCAGAATATATACAGAACTCTGAAAACTCAACAACAATAAAACAAACAACCCAATTCATAAATAGGCAAAAGACCTAAAGAAACATTTATCCAGAGAAGGTATACAGATAGCCAATAAGCACATATAAAATATTAATATGCTCAACATCACAGGTATTTAGAAAAATGCAAATCAAAACAACTATGAGATACCACTTCACAACCGTTATGATGGCTATTAAGGGAACAGAAAATAACAAGTGTTGGCATGGATGCAGAAAACATGAAAACCTTGCACATTGCTGGTGGGAAAGTAAAATGGTATAATTGCTGTGAAAAACAGCATAGTGGTTCCTCAAAAATTAAGCACAGAATTACCACGTGACAGAGTAATTTCACTTCTAGGTATATACACAGAAGAATTGAAAGAAAAGACAAACAGGTATTTCCATACCCATGTTTATAGCAGCATTATTCTCAATAGCCAAAAATAGACATGACCCAAATGTCCATCATCAATAATCAAAATATGATTATATATATATGCAGTAGATATAGATACCTTAAACAAGGAGATTCTGTTACATGCTATGATGTGAATGAAATGTGAAGACATTATGATAAATGAAATGTCAGACACAAAAGAAGAAATACGTGACTCTGCTTTTATAAGGTACCTACATTAGTCAAACACACAGAGACAGAAAGTAGAACAGTTATTATCAGGGGTGCAAGCAGGGAAAAAATAGGAAGTTATTGTTTAATGGATACAGAGTTTCAGTATGAAATGGTAAAAAAAAAATTCTGGAAATAGATAATGGTGATGCTTTCACAACAATGTGAATGTATTTAATGCTTTTGAAATGCACAGTTAAAAATGGTTAAATGATAAATTTTATGCTATATATATTTTACCATGATTTTTTTAAAAAAGAAAAAATGTAAGCCTAAATTTTCAGAAATGAGCAACATAAAGAACATATTCCTTAATTAAATGCTATAAAATGTAAAATTATAACAAAAGCATAACAAAAATATCTCCTATTTCTTGAAGTCAAAAAATCCTCTTACCAGGTAACACTTAAAAAAAGAAAATTGAAATAAAAAATACTTAGAGCTGATCAACAATTAGAATGTTAAATGTCAGGCTTTTCAGAATAAAGCTAAAGTAGTTACTGGCTACTGGTTTGAATTCATACATTGGAAAAGTAGCAAACAACAATAGCAGCAAAATAGTGAAAAAGCAAATGATCTAAGCTTTGTACTAAACTAGAAAGATAGCAAAGGAAGGAAAAAATATTAAAGTTAAGGGTATAAAACAAGAACTACAAAATATCTCACAAAGATGATTAATAAAGAAACTGGTCCTTTAGAAGATTAATGTGATAGAAAAATTTTTGCAAGACTTGAAACAAAAAGTTGATACAAATAAGTATTTAGAGTACTAAAATATATATATAGAAATATCTAGAAAGTATGAATAACACCATGATTTATTTGAAAAATAGAATATAAACAAACTTCTGGAATAAATATAATAATATTTAAAGAAAATATGAATAGACCTATAAACATTTATGGAAATTAAATGGAAATCACAACATTTATTTGTGAAAAGACTTAAACCCAGATAACTTTATGGTGGAGCTCTGTAAAATTTTCAAAAATAATCCTTTTTTAATGAAGGGTTTTACTAGAATAAAGATAAAGAAGGCAACCTGAATAAGTAAAAAAAGACAATCTAGTAAAACAAAAGTAAAGTCAATTTTAAAAATATCTTTAAATGACAAAATCCTAAATGAAATATTAAGTACCTGAGAATAAATGTTCACATATATATCATAATCAAGAGGCATTTATCCCAAGAATGCAACTCAGAAAATGTGGTTGACATTATTTTCCCCATTAAAAGATAAAGGAGAAAAACACACAATTATGCTAATCAAGACACATAAAGCAAGTTCAAAAGCTATTATTATTTTTAAAAAACGCAACACATAAACTTTTAGAAAACAGGAAATAGGTGGTACTTTTCTTATCATGATAAAGATTATTCAATGCAGGCCTGTAGCAAGTATCACATTTAGTGAAAAAAAAACTGTAAATATCATCTTTAAAGTGAAACGATGACAAGGGTGTTTCCTGCCATTCTTACTGATTAAGAGTTCCTTCTTTCTCTCTCAATCCCTTTCTCTCTGTCTCTCTCTCTCTCTCTCTCTCTCTCTCTCTGTGTGTGTGTGTGTGTGTGTGTGTGTGTGCATGTATACATATGTATGTATATATGACTTAGAAGGTGTGGTAGGCATAGAGATGGACTGTTCATATTCTCCTTCAGCAAAAGCCTTGCCACCAGCTGTGGGGAGTGTAATCAGTAGACAGCCTTCAGCGGTCTGCTCCTTTAGGGCTTTGCTCACTTTCAAAGAACTGAGTCACTTGAGGTCATGCCCTTCTTTGATCACCTGTCACATAGTCATTGAACAAAGCAGTACATAAAGGCCTGGCTCTTTTGACCCACCAGAGGGCAATTCTGATTGACAGTCCACATTTTAGAACTTGTTGTTGAGATGACTGGGGCTTTGTTGGATCTGCATAGCAGTTTCAATTTCTCTCCTTCCCTTATGATGAGACTGCCTCTTTCCTTTCACAGGTGTTGATTTCCCCAATAAACACTCTGAATTTTTTTATTTTTATTTTTTGAGACAGAGTTTTGCTCTTTTTGCCCAGGCTGGAGTGCAATGGGGCAACCTCGGATCACTGCAGTCTCTGCCTTCTGAGTTCAAGCAATTCTCCTGCCTCAGCCTCCCAAGTAGCTGGAATTATAGGCACGTGCCACCAAGCCCAGCTAATTTTGTGTTTTTAGTATAGGCGGGGTTTCTCCTTGTTGATCAGACTGGTCTCGAACTCCTGACCTCAGGTGATCTGCCTACCTCAGCCTCCCAAAGTACTGGGATTATAGGAGTGAGCCACCAGGCCCAGCTGAATTCTTAACTCTATCCCAGAATCTTCTGCAGATGAACCCAGAAGAAACAAATATATGATCAATGACATAGAAAACATAATAAAATAAATAAATGTGTTTAGAAATGCTGCTGATTAGAGGATTGGTATTTTTTAAAAATCAATTTTCTGGCTATGTTGGACTAGCAATTTACAGACTGAATTTCTCACCAATAACAACTAAGAAGGCAGGATAAAAAGTGTGGAAAACATATGTTTCAAAGAAAGAGAGAATTGAAAAGACAGTAATAAATCAAGAGTCCAGGATAAGCCAACTTTCCCTTTCTTGCATTTGCAAATTTATTATTAGTGCAACCAGGGAGATGAAGGAGCAGTGCATAAAGTAGCTGTTAAGAGTCAGAGAATCTTAACACAAATTTTAGCAGTCCCCCTTTTAGGAGAAAAGAGAAACCACATATAAACGTCTGTTTACTAAGGTAGAATTAAAGTAACTGTGTGCCACTAACCCAAGAACCAATCAATAGGTAATAAAATAAAATAGAAGGCCTAGGATCAAACCTACCTAAAGAGGACACCAGTGTATAATACAGGTATCACATATTAGTGGGGTAAAGAATGGATTTCTGAAGAAATGATGTTGGAAAAATCGGTTCACTGTACTGAAAATCATAAAAACAAAATTTTACCTTTATTTCCCAACTGAACTCCAAATGAATTAGAAGCCAAAATGTATAACTCTTAAGTTAACATAAGAAAAATATAAAAAATTGTGTCATCTTGGAATAATAAAGAAATTTTTAAAGAATACACCAAAAAATACTTTCAAGGAGAAAAACTGATAAATTTTCCCACATCCAAATTGCACAGTTCTCTTTACTGAACTACATAATAGACAAAGTCACTGATTTTGTGACAAGAGTTGAAGGTGGTATTTGCTTCATTTAAACAGGCAAGTGATTGATAGCTGTAATATAAAACACCACCTGGAAATAAGTAAATGACAGAAAACCCAATAGAAATTTAGGGAAAGCATATGAACAAGGAAGTCACAGAAAGAGACCAAATGACAAACACGTAATGATAATGATGAAAATGTTGATAATAATAGTAATGAATAATACTATTGTATTAGTCCATTTTCACACTGCTGTAAAGATACTGGGTAATTTATAAAAGAAAAAGGTTTAATTGACTCACAGTTCCACATGTCTGGGGAGGCCTCAGGAAACTTACAATCATGGCAGAAGGGGAAGGGGAAGCAAGGTGTGTGTTACATGACAGCAGAAGAGAGAGCAAGCGAAGGGAGAACTGCAAAACACTTTTACAACTATCAGCTCTCCTGAGAACTGCCTCACCATCACGAGTACAGCATGGGAAAATCGTCCCTGTGATCCAATCACTTCCCACCAAGTCCCTCCCCCTCAATTACAGGAATGATAATTTGAGATGAGATTTGGGTAGGGGGACAGAGCCAAACCAATCGATTATGTTCCTAGGAACAAAGTACATATGTTAATTTTACATATATTAATCTATAAAGCCCTCATCATAATCCTCTGAAGTACTATTATAAATAAGTACCTGTCTTCATTAATATCCTTATTAGATACCACTTTACAAGAATTGTATTAGAAAAAGTAAAAGAAAGTTGAAGGGGATCAAGTGTTGAGAATATGAGGAAGTAGGAGTGCTAATGTACTCCTGAGGAAGTTTTTGATTGAAGGATATATTCTTGAGAACAATGGGTCAGCACTCAGTGAAAGTAAGTCTGTGAATACCCTATGAGCTAGTGTCACAATCTCTCCTTTATATCCCAGCTCCACAGTGAGACTTGCACAATAAGGCACATTTCATAATTGCTTATGGTAAAAGTAGGATAAGAACACAGGTAATCCTCACTATAAAACAAGAAAAATGTAATATGCACATGTAGTAGAATACCACACAGTTAACAAATTACACATATATCTGCCATCATGGAAGAAAGTTGAAAACAGCAGGAAATGTGTATGCAATACCTTTCATGGAAACCAAACACATACACATAATACCAGTTTTAAGTTCACATGTATATTTAAACATATATGTTAAGATGAGTTTGATGATTATGTACTCAAAATTGTAGAGCTTAAGCAGGCAGGAAAATAGGAAAAGTGACAGGAAATGAAAAAGGGGTGCTGCATTTAAGAGACAGAATAAATATTGTGCTATTATTTTGAGTATATCATACATTCAGGTTTTTTTAATAAACATTAGGGCCTAAGTGAAAAAAGAAGGAAGGAAGAAAAGGAAAGAAGGAAGGAAGGAAGGAAGGGGCAAGGGAGGAAAGAAAGGAGTTAGGGAGTGAGGAGGGAAATCCCATCACAAATCAATTTGAACAGGAAAGTTTTATCTCACATACTTGGAAGACAATCCAGTGGCTCTGTCTCCATGTCCCTGAGTGTCCCCTGGGATGCTCTACTCTGGATGATATTCATCCTCAGGCTGGCAGCAAGACAGTTGCAACAGTTCCAGTCCCACCTGTACCCAACAATGTTCAGAAAGAGAGAGAGACGATAGTTTTCGGAGGCCCTTTTGGGGAAAGAATGCTCCCCAAATACCAAAGTAGACCTCAACTCCAGTCCCACTGGCCCAAATTTGGTCATATCTTCTTTCCTGAAACAATCACTGGTAAGATGATCAACCAATCTGATTCCTAAAAAACTGGTTTTACCAATAGATCTAGAAGTGGGATTGGCTCCCCTAAGGCTGTGGTTCTCAACTGGGAGCAGTTTTGCCTTTCAGGGGACAATTGGCAATGTCTGAAGACATTTAAAAAAATACATCAAGGGGGTCACTTGCTATTGGCATCTAGTGGATAGAGATCAGATATGCTGCTAAATATATTGCAATGCACAGTATAAGCCCCCAAAACAAAGAGTTAACCAGTCCAAAATGTCCGTATTTCTGCCGTAAGACATACAGCCTCCAGAATTGCTGAAGAATATAAATGGAATCTCTAGATAGGAAGAAGAAAACCTAAATAATTATTTGCAAATAAAATGTTATGGAATTTCAAGTACAAGGGGAAAGACTACAGTGGGACAAAAAAAAAAAGTTTTACTCCATTTGGTGGAGGTGATGGATAAATGAATATTTTCAAAGCTATTTAGAGGATAATTAAGGCCACCGTGTCTGATGTTCTACAGATGTCAGTTTGGACCTCAACTTTGAAATATTCTAGCTATATAAATTTGGCAAATTATTTAATCCTTCTGTAAATTTGCTAGATACAGCATCAAAATATAGAATTCAGTTGCATTTCTCTACATAACAATAAATAAATCAAATATGAAATTTAATCAAAGTATAATTTACAATAACATCCAAGAAAATCCTATAATTATATCTAGAAAAATATGTATAAGACTTCTACCTAGGAAGTTAAAACAATTAATAGTAAATTTAAAAATATTAAGTAAGTGGAAGAATATATTAATGTCATGATTTGGAAGACTCAAAAGTAAACAGATTAAATGCAATTCCAAACAAAACACTACCCTATTCTCTCTTAGGTGGTCTACAGTTTTAATTCTTGACTTCCTTTGGGATATATCATCTATAAAATGGGAATAACAGTGTCTATCTTATAGTCATGGTGGTGGTAGGTTTAAATTAGATAATCGTGCAAAGATATCACCATACTGTCTGTGATACATTAAAAATCAACAAATGCTAGATGTGATTATTATAATTATTAGACATTAGAATAAAGACAGTGCACTAAAAATGATTCTTGAAAGAGGGAGAAATTTTCTGGGCTTTCCATGACAGATGAAGAGCATTGCAAATAATACATTAATCCTAGGCAAAATCCTGAGCCTTGAAGTAATATTCATTAAGGGAACTATTAGTATTTTTGTTGGGTTGAAGCTAAGGTGGACTGGTTAGAGGTGTCACCTGTAAGAGGTTAGAGGGGTGAGCAGAGGGTACAGCAACTACCTTCCCACACTCTTAAATTGCTATTTGGCTTTATTTTAGTTTTAAATGAATGGCCTCCTTTTCCTTTCAAAACTTGATTCTAAGTCATCTCTGATGACTTAGATTTTCTCTGATGACTTGGATTTTCAAAACTGACAGAGGATATATCTGGGGAGCTGGTTTAATTTGTAGATAGGGTGGTGACTGTAAGGAAAATTACATATTTTCTGAATAAAATCAAGCCTTAATTCTGTAAATTTGGTGATGGAAAGAGGTGTTGCCCATGGTATCAAAGTCCGTATCAAGAGACCAAATGGGGCAGGTAAAATCGTGGGGTGATCTGTAATTTCCAACTCACTGACCCCTTCTCACATGGAAATGCTTCAAGGGATCCCGAGGTATTATCTGGAGCCCAGATGGAGAGAAGAATGAGAAACCGTGAGACTGAATTAAGCCCAGTGAATTGTTTGGCTTTAAAAGGACCAAAAAAGGATGTAGATTTTTGAAAGAAACATAAGGTCACCTATAAGAATAGCTTTTTAAAGCATTTAATGGGGGAAAAATAAATTACTAGATAGAGATTAACCTTTTTCATTTTCCTTTAAAATTCTACATTGCAAGGATGAACAAAATGTGGGAAAAATGCAGCAGAATGGACATTATCGTGCATTTTATTCCAGGAGAGTAGAGATTACAAATTTCAGAGCTGAAGAAAAAGACATTTATCTCGCCAGCTCTGGGGTGGGAGGCAATATGCTTTATACTTCATTTCTATTCTAACCATCAGGTCTCCAACAGTTTCCCCTTAAAATACAAAAATGAAAATAAATTGCATTCAAATGCACAGTGAAAGATAAGAAAGATCTGGTTTGTTTTTGCTATTTCTTTATAGTTCAAATATGTCTAAGGCTCTTTTTTTCAGAATGACAAGTGCTCACAGTCTAAGATGTAGTCAGTCTGTGTCTCCCAGACGGTTTAGCAATCAGCAAGTTGCTGTACTACATTTTGAGGGTAAAATGAAGTCAGATGGGGGGCGGGCAGGGTCATGCCAGCATTCTTGTACAGACTACGCAGGGGACAAAACACACAACCTGATTGGGGTTAGGATCCACATTCACTCCATGGCATGATGAAATCACATATTATCCTTTGGGATCCTTCCAGAGATACTCCAAGGAATTGCATGCTCCACTCTATTCTCACCACTCTATAAACATCAAGTCCAACCTAACGTAGCACTGGAAAAAGTCAAGAATTTTGTCTCCTTTCAAATGTGTCTTCACGTAAGTTTCACAGCAGGTGGTTGTTACTTAGGGGCTATTCCAGCGTATACATATTGGAGGAAGTACACTCACACTGTGTGTGCAAATGGGATTCTGCGCTGCTTTTGATAGTACTGATTCATATTCAAAGGCTATGCCTCCTGTGCCTCCCCAGGGATAGGACCTCTGTTTTTGTTTCGGAAATGCTAATAATTGCTATACAATTTTTTTTGCAGCATCTTTGTACCACCTAAACTGGTGTTTCCTTAAAACGTTCTTCCTCCATCCTTTCTTTCTGTATCAATTTTTCTCCTTTTTTATAAATATAATTTTAAAGAAAGAAATTATATGTCACTACATTACTTGACAATAGAAAGAAAATTTAAAAAAATGAAAAGAAAAACTGTTATTAACTTTCAGCCAGATTCAGCTGCCTACCAAAATCTAAGCCTGCAACTTGACCTTTTTTTAATCAAAAAGGAAGTTAGTAAATGTTTGTGAATTTTTTATCTCCAAGAAATCTCATCTCTGATGTAATTAGAGGGAATGAAAAGAGAATATATATATATATTTTTAACAGTGTGACTCAGTGTTGGCCAATGCCCTGTCCATGTGACACAAAAAAGTTCCTATCTGGTACCACCAGAACAGAAAAACACTGAACTAAGTATATTTTTACAAAATCATGGTCTCAGGGCCAGCTCATGACAAATCTGCTTGTCCACGCAGCAAATACTCATTGCACATATACTCTGTGTTGGTCACTGTTCTATACTCTGGTGATACAGTGGAAAACAAAACCCACAAAATCTCTCTTCTCATGGAATTACACTGTAAAAGTTGAAAATACACAAATAAGTTGTAGGAAAAATACACAGCAAGTCAGGAAGAGATCCACGTCATAGAAAATAACGAAGCAAGTATTGAGGATAGAGTGCTGGGGTGGTTGTAATGGGAAAGAGTGCCTGTGGCAGCAGGAACAGTAAGCACAAAGTGCGTATGTGCTCTGCTGGAGTAACAGGGAGGGGGACACTGGCTGGAGCAGAGTAGATGAGGATGGTAGAGTGAGGAGTGGCAGAGTAAATGGTAGAGATGAGGAAAGAGAGGTAACGTGAAACTGAAATATGGACAAATCATGCATAGCCATGCAGGCCACTTTGGCTTCTACTCTGCAGAGTGGAATAACAAGTTGACAGAAAGTTGCTTGACTGCCCAGTATCTCCTTGCAGTACTTTTCTCCTTCTTATTAGTGGTATTTCCATTCCTATTCGCCCTCAGGTGGTCTGCGGTTTTAACTCTTAGTTTCCTATGTGGTCCTGTTCTCAGGAACAGATCTGAAAAGCATACTTAAGATGAAATGAAGGTCTGTTATCTCTGGAAAGTTGGTGGGGGGCATTGCTTTAATGCAATTTCTCTTCTGATTGGATTTATGCTGAGTTAGTTAGGTTAATGTTCTGTTTTTGTGTCCCAGTGCAGAGTCGAAGAACAAAACCCTTTTGCAATTTCTGTTTTACATATCCACACTTGGGTACATGGATTAGTTATCTAACCAGAAGGACAAGGGAAAAACTATAAGGAAAAATGTGCAGAAAAGGCATGTTAAAATAGCTTCAAATGTATGCAGGAATATAAACTTGGGAAAACTATATAAGATGAGTCAGAGTTGAGCAATAAACTTTGTGATTTCTAGGTTGGAACAAGGAAGATCCTTGCAGATAATAGTTTTCCATGGATTTAAGCAGTGAAAGAGCTGGCTACCTAGTATGGTGACTTAAAGAGAGTTGAAAGTCTCCCCTGGTTGCCAAATACATCTCATATTCTATTATAATGCAGGGAAATTGTATAAAAGGAATTGATTATCAAATGTGGGTTATCTGGGAGTAGTGCCTTAATACCAATTAAGTAATTGATGCCATAGCTGGAATTAATCTATCTGATTATTTTATCTTCTAGTGGGAGATAAGACCCAGCATGTATTATTTCATGTATAGAGGAAAGGGGGAAGTTAAGGGAAGGTTCAAAAAATAACACTTTACCTATGTGGGGCTTTCTACTGAAAAGCCATGACTAAAGCAAGTGTGTGTGTGTCTGCGTGTGTGTGTGTGTGTGTATAAAAAGATAAGAACCATACTGTGATAGGGTCTTGCTTATTTTCTCAGGTCTGAAAACAGCACCTAGCACATAGTAAGTGCTCAAAATACATTTTTGAATTAATTTACTGAATAAACGAACAGGGAAAAGGTGAGAGGAAGGAGAAAATAGGATATAAATACCTCTTGGGTAGGGAGTTTTTGACTAAGGAGAAAAATGACTACCTGAAGGAACTTTCTGAAGACAGGAATGCTGAAGTGTGGTAGCAAAGGGTGATAAAACAAAACTGATAGGGACAGCGTAAGGACAGATGTCATCTTTACAATCTGTCCCAGATAATAGAAAACACTTTGTCTGAGTATCAGCTGATACTCAGACATTGACACCAAGACATTGACACATGATATTGACACCAAGAGTCCAAGGGTGGGTCAGGCCTAGGTGTCCTCTGTCTCTCCCTTGCCTCAGAGTAAATAACGGGCTGTGATCTTGTCTCAAGAGAGTGTTTTTGTGGCTCAAGGTTCATAAGGGTTTAGGAAGTTGTTCATGTTTGCAGAAACAGAAAGAAAGAGAAATCCATTAGAAATATGCTTTGGTAGTATTTTTTAAAAGTTGAGGAAACAGCACTGTTCTAGAACTTCTGGTATTATAAATGGACTAACCACTCTATCAGGCAAATCTAAATTTGTACGATGCTCGTCATCTGTATACTGGGAAAGCATCTGAATTGCCTGGGGAACTTTTAAAAATATAGGTCTCCAGGCCCACTGATTTATATCTTCTGAATTATAACTTGTTTCTGGTTTTAAGTTGAATCCCTCCATATATTTCTGAAGTTGGCATCCTGGCAATAGGAAGCTACCTGTAGGAGTCAGAGCCACCTTTGCCAAATCTCTTAGACTTATACATTTTATCTTTCTCCCTTGAAAAATAGAAACACTAATAGCAACTTCCCTTATCGTATGCAATACTACAATGTCCCATACACAATATATAGTTAGTGTACAGTTACACTTTGTCATGCATCATCTCTATAACCTTGGTTCCATTGTCCTCTTAGTTATTAATGCGTTTGGTATAAACGACCACCTATCTCAAGGGACAAGATGTAAAGGTTAAAAGCTTGGACTTTGGAGTCAGGTATTCAGAATACTACATTGCCAGCTATTTGCTGGGTAATTTATTCAAGGTCCCTGAAGCTGGCTTCTGTGTGTGTGTGTGTGTGTGTGTGTGTGTGTGTGTGTGTATGTGTGTGTGTGTGTACTTTTTTTTTCTCAACTGCAAAAGGAGGACAATATTCATACTTGTATCACAGGGTTGGTAGGAGGATTAACATAGTTATGGTGTTCTGAAAGCACCCACTATAATGCCCAGCCAGAACAAGAGCTCAAATTTTGCATTCACTGCTGTTGCATTGGTATTCGAAACCACAGTCACAGTGTGAGACAAAATTGTGTTTTAGGTGTGAAAGGAACATACAACAAGAGGAATCAGTAGGGAAGTTATGATTGGAGACAATTTTAAGTGTAGGGACAGAAACCTAAGTTTCTGAAAATAGTATGTTTAAGGTCAGGTGATAGGGGACAGGGAGTTTGGCTATGCATTTGGACATAAGCAGCCTATAGTGAAGTTCATCTCAAGAAGACATTGTCAAAGTCTGCTGAAAACATTGAAATTTTAAAGAACCCATAAAGCAAGGCCAAGCATGGCTAAATAACTTGCCTGAGGTCTCAGAGTTAGTGGCAGACTTAAGATGAGCTGAATTCTAATATGTTGCACAGATGTTTAACATAGTCCAAATAAGAAATAACTATAGCAAAAGTAGTTACTGAACGTATCCACATTTGTGCTCCACATCCATAATTTTTAAGCCTGCTGACCTGCCACCCTATACCAGTTTGGTCTCTTTGGTTTACAGCATATGACAGTAACTGAAATATGGTGGGGAGGGATGTCGGTAGAGATTTATCAAAATCAGTTGAGGGAATGCCATGCCATTGAGGTGTGTTAGAGCATAAAAAGAGTTGAGAACCACTGTTTTATGTCTAGTCTTGCCTCGAGACTTTTTTCTTTCAATTTTTTTTTTTTCAGTAACCCATTATTTTGTGTCTTGAATGTAATTTCATGCCTGCCCTTAGTACCTGAAGAATGATGTTTGCGTGTGCTAATGAATCCTGGACTGACATTACCACCAGGATGGGCGTAGTGCTGAATGCTGGGAGGCCAGGCTGGGTAGTCACTGGAGTATTTGAGATGCAAATCCAGTCTACACTCGGAGAAGGAAAAAGCAAGAAGTTCTGTGAGGGTGGCATCTGGAATTTACTGCCTTGACACTCCAGTTGACCATGTTGCCTGAAGAGGAGAATAAGAGCCCTGCTTCTGATTCTGAAGGCAGCTGTCAGTAAAGAACCAAGCTGGAGAGAGTTGGAAAATAGACACTCATGAGACTGGCCTGTCTCTGTGTCTGTTTCCCAGCTCTTCCCAGGTGGAATGAAAGAGAAAAGCATAGAGGAATCATTATTCAAATAAAGAGCCAGAGTCATACCTGAACCGCAGCAGCTGAGCAACAGATGGCAGTGGGCAGTCCTTGCAAACGGTCTACACAAATCAAACCAAGCACACTTTATGTGAGCTATGCAGAGAGAAAGGCCAGTGCATGTGCAGGGCTTACTTCACCACAGCACCTCCTCTGCCCATCATCTCCATTCTCAGGTCTATTTTCAGGCCTTTATTCCCTAAGAAGCAACTAACAACAATACAAACAGCTAACACATTTTAGCAGTTGCTGTGCTGAGCCCTTTGCATGCAAGATGATCTCCCTTGGAAGACACCATTTGAAACCTTCATTCACAAACAAAGAAACTGAGACTTCAGGAGGATAATTCCTGAGTGTAGGTTGTGGATATGGAGAGGGAAATTGACGTGTGAAGGTGAAGAGACATTAAAAAGGTCTGAAAGTGGTTTGTGTGAGCTGCTTGTAGGAGGTGCTTACTACCTTTTCTGCTAGAAATGTGCTGATAAAAACAAAGGAAATATGAATCAACTGTGGACCTTAATCATCATATATCAATATTGGTTTATTTATTATAACAAATGTACCATAGTAATGTAAGATGTTGATAGTATTAGAAATTGGGTGAAGGGTTTATGGGAACTCTTTGTCCTATCTTTACAGTGTTTCTGTAAATCTTACACTGGTCTAAAACATAAAGCTATTTTAAAAAAATAAGCATGGTCCCTGATCCCATAATCATTATGGTGTGCTGGGAAACATATATTGGTTGCTGAGAAGGAGTAGAGGTGGTTGAATCAGGGGGCTATTCAATACTACTTCAAGAGATTATGGCACTTTGGATTAGAGTGATGTGCTATAGATGTAGAAAAGAGTGGATTTCAGATTTATTTAGAAGGAAAAAGAGCTGAATTGGTGAATGTTTGGAAATAACATTAGTTCAGATTTGTGCAGGCTGATGAATGGTGGTGACATTGAGAAGATACGAAAGGCATATGATTCCCGGGATGATCATGATTTAGACATATTTATATACATATATTTTTAATTCCCTCATATAAAATGGAGCTAGGCGAGAAAAGGAGTCCTTTCTACTAGGGATTTCCCCTTTTCAAGACTCTGGAGCAGTGCTGAGGAACTAAAAGACCAAGATCACAATCTGCAAACCACTGAACCACAATAAGCCACCTCTTCAGGAGGCCATTAAGTCCTCATTATTAAAGACAGCCATGGTATTCAATGCCCCCTCTTTATGGGAGGGGTCTGGCATGGAGGTAGATGTGATGCAGAACATATGTTTGTGTAGACAGCATATGAAATGGCTGGAATATGGAGGGAGTCTTGGGAGATCCCAAATTCAAGGGTCCACAGAGACCGAAAAGAATTGTGGAGGACTGGATGGAAGCAAATGAGGCTCTAGCTACTTCTAGTACGTGTTAGGGAGAAACATATGGGGTTTACAGTGACCATGTGGCATTTATATGAGCACACCTACTTGCCTGCAATATCATGTAAAATGTTGGAATACCATTTTTAAAAGGGGAGATTTTAAAAAGAGAATAGTATCATCTAAGAGAGAAATAAGTTAGTTGTAAACATTTGGAAGGATAAACTATCTAGCAGAATCATATGTTTTGGCCTAATTTCTCAAAATAGAGTTATTCAAGATAAAGATCCAATCATTACCATTTTAGATTTATGATATTCATTAGACTATAAGAGAAGGTTTGTTTCTCAGAACAGAATGAATCAAAGACAGCTTTCAGGCAAAGACTAGGCAAGCATATTAGTTTCAAACGACAATGACACCCTATGGCAACAGATAAATCAATAAAAGTTTTCTTAGGATAAATTATTATATATATGCTTAATTAGCTCATATATATCAAAAGCGTTTTTAGGTTATGGATACAGTGAATGTGCTTTAAGTGCAAGAATGATTTAAAGCACCCCAGGGTGAGGAAAAAGTAGAATGTAGCAAAGGCAAAGGGTGTGAGGTCATCCATTAACCTACTTACATAAACAGGCTGCCTCATGCATTCACAGAGCCAGTTTGCTGTGTATGTATGTGATGTCAGGGGACACAGCAGCATCAGATGCCCTGTCTTCCCCTAGCTGATACCTCTCACAGAACTTTAGCGTACACAGGCATGACAATGATCCCTCTCCAGTGTTTCTGGCTAGAAAAATTCTACCCATGGCCCCTGCAAGAAAGGAAACTTTGCTCAGGAGCTGCCACTAATTGGACCAAGAGTGGACACCTTCCTCAGGAGCAGTGTCCTCAAGAACACCTATGGACTTACTGATTAGCCTCATAGGCCACATAGGCTAATCAGTAAGTCCACAGGTGTTCTGGTGCAAGTCATTGTAAGAACGGTAAGAATGATGGGATAGGTTACAAGGTCAGGTGCTTACAGAATTTTGATGGCCAAATTTTAGAAGATTTTCTAGTTAAAAATTAGAAGACAGAAAAACAGATCCAATTCTAAATCTGGAAACTTGAATCATCAAAAGCCAGGTTAGCAAAGCACAAATTGACAGTGATCCTTTTGCATGCTACATTTCAAACAAACCATTTTGGTTCCCTCTAGGCAGGCCTATGTGCTGGCGGTAGACATAATATTGACTTCTTAAACTCAGAAATTTATATTGCTTTTTGTTCTCAAGTATCATCCAAGGCAGTTTGAATTCTAGATCTACCTTATGAGGTTACTGCTCTTCTCCCACATCCCCAAATTGAGATAATGATCTCTGAAAGAGGTAGAAGTTCTGTTCCTCTAGGGAACAAAGGAAAAACACCTGAGGACTCATTATAACCCAGTGGCACAATGGTGTCAAATATAAATTTTAGGCCTCAGGCAAACTTTTGCAAAAGTTCATCTCCTTGGCAAAAAAATTATCTCCAGTGGATGAGCCTTTCATATATATGTATATATATATATATATCTTGTACCTCTAAATGATTGAATTTTAGTACTAACAGGATATCTCATTTGTTTTATCCTTGTTTGTGTGAGATAACTAAAGCACTGATACAACATCACCCAGGCATTTGGGGGCAGAGGAAAAACTACATTTCAGGTTTCTAACTCTCTCCTGATGGGTAATCTTTCACACCACCACACTGTCTCTAAGGCCAGCTCTCCTAGTTCTACAGGGCACCATGCATCAGCTTCATTCTACCCCATCCTATTGTTCATGCCAGAAAAAATTACTCCTGCCTTAGTTTGGTTGAACTCCTCCCTCTAACAAGGAGCACTTATGTAGACACTGTTCCAGGATCTCCTATCTCAACCAAATATGAGGTTCTTAACCTGGATTAGTCTTTCTTTCCTTAGCTTCAAGGATTACAAACCTCTTTAAATTTTATGCACAATTTGTGTCTAAGTGCCCCCTGTGTAAAGAACCCATGACTTTCATTAAAGATATTAAGAACCATGGCTTTAAAATGCATTGTAAGCTTAACTTTTGGCTCTTCTGAATGTAATGCCTCCCACTATAGTCTACTAGGAGTCTGTGCATTGATTAGATATGACAAAAGCTTTACAGAGAAATAGAGATATTATTACATGGTGCATCAGTTGCCATTGGAGTATCTGGCTCCAAATATTTCTTGCAAATGTGTCCTGTTTCTTGCTTGAATCTTATGGTAGATGGGACCTTGTTTCCTGATGAAAATATATGTAGGCATAGGAGGTAAAGGAGTAAGCAGCACCAGATGCTCACGTATCCACAAAGTTTGAATCAGACTTGTCTAATAAACCTCCGAGAAGCCTTTCCTGGTAACTCTTAGAAAGCAACAAATCTAATCTACTTTCTCTAGCCATAAAACTTGATGTGTTCTACAGAATGCAGCTAATTTTTATTTTTGGGCAAGACAGTTCGTCTGCACAATTTGCTAACAACACAAAATGATAGCACTTAAGACACGCAAGGCTAATCTTCAGTCCTCTCATCTGGCAGGGGAGATGACCGGGACCCAAGTCACTTCTCACTGAGCACCTACATTTCTTACCCTCCTTAGTAAAACCTAAGGACCAAATAAGGGTAATTACCAATTAATATTTTGAGTTTAATAACAACCCCCACAGTGTTCATTTTAGTCAAATTGTGAGGCTACATTCAGAAAATGGACAACTTGTTTGGACCAGAGGAAAGGGTGAGAATGGATTCGTGCAGGATGAGTTCTACAAACTCCCTGTGCTCTGACACCTCTCACACATCAGTCCCAATGTAGAAACAGTGTCTGCACTACGTTTAGGAAGCATTACCATCACTTACTGTGCATCATTAATTTCTAATAAGTATTTATTGAATACATACTAAAGGCCAAGTGACATGCTAAGTGTTAAAGATAATACATATAAAACAAAATCAAAACCAAAAAAAATTATAATCTTTGCATCCAAAAGCTCATAATCTAGTAATGGTATTTATGCCTGCTATTTATTGAACACTTACTCTGTGGTAGGGACTTCCTTAAAAATTTCAGCTTTTTATCTCATTTAATTTTCTCAATACTACAAAACAGTTTAAGAGCAAAACTTGTTAGGCAAATTGACCTTGAGTACATGTTGAGGTTTTTAAAAAATTTGTTAACATAGAAACTAACAAACAGAAATAGGAGAGCTGAAATTGAGTTAATGATGAAGGAGAAAATCTATGCGTTCTATAGTTGGGGTCCTCAACCCCAAGGGCACAGTCAGGTGCCAGTCTGTGTCCTGTTAGGAACTGGGCTGCACAGCAGAATGTGAGCAGTGGGTGATCCAGCGAAGCTGAGCCCCACCTCCTGTCAGATCAGTGGCAGCATTAGATTCTCATAGGAGTGCAAACCCTACCATGAATTGCACATGTGAGGGATCTAGGTTGTATACTCCTTATGAGAATTTAACGATAAATGTAATGTGCCTGAATCATCCTGAAACCATCCCCACCCCTACTCCTGTCAATTGAAAAACTGTTTTCCCAAAACCAGCCCATGATGCCAGAAAGGTTGGGGACTGCTCTTCTACAGCAATGTTTCTTATTGTGTAGCCTAGGTATTAGTATCAGTCTGCAAATTGTTGCTTGTCAAGACCAGGTAAGTTTAAAAATCGAGACAAAGTTTAGAAACTTTAATAGAAGTGTGACATTGCTGTGACATTCAGTGATTCATTGATGGTCTCATCTCCTTGAACAGAATATAGATCATTTGTGTGTTTCTGGACTTACACGGTGAATTGTTTGTAGTGGAGTGTAGGTAAACTGACTTTCAAGAAAAAGCAGCAAACCACAACCAAAAAACCTCACTTTGACTTGTAGCCTTGGCCAATTTATGATGTAAATACTCCCACATGGTTGATTTCAAGCTACCAATGTGATATAGAAAACAGAAAATTTAGCAATCAGCTCTTCTGAGCCAGCACAAGCTGGCTTCAACACATCATTGGGTGGTATGAGCTGTATACTCGTCCTGCATGATAGGACCACTTATTAATACATAACAGATTAGAGGAAAAAGAACTTAGCTTTCAGAATTACAAGATAAGCAATGAGGAAGAACTGGTTATCATGATAAAGAGGCCCACAAATGTCAAATCTACAATTAGATGGCTAATTAGACATTGTTGTGAATTCTTCCTGTTTTTATTAGTAGGTCTAAGTTAACCCTAGACGTAATGGTTTAGGGCCATCTTAACAAAGATGCCAGGTGTGAAGATGAAAATTTAGCACACTTATCAGGATCCATTCCTCTACTTTCTCCCTGGTCATTTTGTGACAGCTTTTTATTTTTATTTTTACATTAGTTTCCACTGTTTACTTCATTATAACTCAGTAGGTAGTTTTCATTGTAGAGCCAAGAAGTAGAGTAATTGGAGGTCAGTGGTCTCTTTCAATCCAGAGATTCATGACCTTCAAGTTTGTTAATTTTTTCTTTTTTCTTATTTTGGTCATTTCCTCTCCTCTATTTTTTTCTGTACTGTTGTTCTTCTGAAACAACTGCTTTCTTGCCATTTTTTTTCTCTTATTTTCTGAGTCTTTCTTTTCTACTTTCAGATAGATTTCCTTCACTATATATCTCAACATCTCTATTGACTTAAAAATTCAGCTAGTATATTTTGATTTCCAGCAGCTCTTGATCTCTGTTCTTTGATTTCAAAATAGCATACCATTCTTCTTTCAAGAATGTGATGTTTCCTATTATTTCTCTGAAGATTCTACATTAGGCTCATTAATTTTTATTTCTTCTGAGTTTATTTTTTTTCTGTGTATTATAAAAAGTCTCTCGTGTTGGAAGCTTTTTAAACTTTTCGTGATTCACCGATGCTTGATCAAGTTTTAGAGTGTGACTCTAGAGATCTAGCTGGAACCATTGTGTGCATTTGCAGCGATTATCAACTAGTGAGTTCCTCTGTGGGGCAATGAGGAAGAACTGGCTATCATGACAAAGAGGCCCACAAATGTCAAATCTACAGGGTTTATTCTCTGGTTCAGTTTCTCTAGGAAAAAAAATACTGTACTTTCCTGCTTGAGGAATAATATTGGGTCTCACTGTTCTTAGATCTGAAGGGCACAAGGTCCCTGGGAGTTTTCTCCATTTTCTGCATAGGCTTTCACTTAATTCCCTTGTTTTCAATGTGGCTTTTTTTTTTTTTTTTTTTTGCCTTCCTATGTAACTGTATCAGTGGACTGAAGTCCCCCTTTGGTTCAATTTCTTTTCATAATATATCTCTGATCTCCTTCTTGGATTAGAGAGAGTTGTTTGTGTAAGATGACTGCGGGGGCCACAAGATTAAGCCTGCCCAATAGGCTTTTAACTACTTTTGATTTCTGGGATTCTGTAGCGCAAATTTATGGGCATCCCCATCTACCGTGACTTAAGGTTCAGCCTTCTCCATTTTAGTAGCTCTTCTATTTGCTTTTTATTAAACAAAATTTGACATCTCATATATTTTATTTAAAAAATCTTTCCCATTAAATATTTTCTCATTTTTCTTGTGGATTTATGCCTCTTTTTGTACTTTTCCTCTTGGTTTTGGAAGAATATGAATAAACATGTGTTAATTCCAACATGTTACCAAAAGGAGGGTGCTTTTAAGAATAAGTTGTAATTCTTATGTCATAAGACCTTGACCAGCTTATGAAAATGAGCCAACTTTGTACTTCATTTTCAGATAGATATTATTAAGGCATACGGTTCTACCAGCTTAACTGCCGAAAATTCGTTCTCTAAAGAGCTTTTCTGTGATTTCTTAAGGTACTATTTATTTAAGATCTGGAAACCTACAGTAACCAAAACAGTATAGTACTGGTACAAAAACAAACACAGACCAATGCAACAGAATAGAAAAACTTGAAATAAAGCCACACACCTACAACGAACTGATTTTTTACAAATTCAACAAAAACAAACAATGGGGAAAGGTCTAATCATTAAATAATGATGAAATAACTGGCTATCCATATACTGAAAAATTAAACTGAAACCCTACCTATCACCGTATTAAAGATTAAATCAAGATAGATTAAAGACTTAAATAAAAGATGTTAAACTGTAAAAGTTCTAGAAGAAAACCTATGAAATATCCTTCCTCACATCACCCTTGGCAAAGAATTTATGACCAAGTTATCAAAAGCAATTATAACAAAAAATTGACCAGTAGGACCTCATTAAAGAGCTTCTGCACAGCAAAATAAACTATCAACAGAGTACAGAGACACCCTACAGAATGGGAGAAAATATTCACAAACTATGCATCCAATGAAAGGTCTAATATCCAGAATCCATAAGGAACTTAAAAAAATCAACAAGCAAAAACCAAACAACCCCATTAAAAAGTGGGCAAAGGACACGAACAGATACTTCTCGAAAGAAGAGATACATACAACAAACATGAAAAAATGCTCAACGTCACTAATCAGCAGAGAAATGCAAACTAAAACCATAACGACATACCATCTCACACTAGTCAGAACGGTTATTATTAAAAAGTCAAAAAGTAACAGATGCTCATGACGATGTGGAGAAAGGAAATGTATATACCATTTCTGGAAACGTAAATTAGTTCAGCCACCGTGGAAAGCAGTTTGGACATTTCTCAAAGAACTAAAAATAGAACTACCATTCAATCCAGCAATCCCATTACTGGGTCGATACCTAAAGAAAAATAAATTGTTTTATTAAAAAGATACCTGTACTTATATGTTTACTGCAGCACCATTCGCAATAGCAAAGTCATTGAATCTACCTAGGTGCCCATCCACAGTGAATTGGATAAAGAAAATGGGATACGGGTACATCATGGAATACTATCCAGCCACAAAAAGGAATGAGATCATGTTCTTGCAGCAACATGGATGCAGCTGGAGAGTATTATCCTAAGCAAATTAACGCAGAAACAGAGAACCAAATACCTCACGTTCTCACTTATAAGTAGGACCTGAACATTGGGTACACATGGACATAAAGATAAGAATAGTAGACATTGAGGGGGCAGGCAGCGGGGCAAGGAATTCAAAACTACCTGTTGGGTACTATGCTTACTACCTGACAGGTTCAACCGTACCCCAAACCTCAGCATCACACAATCTATCACCCATATGACAAACGGCATGTGTCCCTAAATCTAAAAAACAAAGAGTTGAAATTTAGAAATACTATAAATAAAATCTTAAAAATGATCTGGAAACTTTGTTTTACAACCAAATCTCTATTCTGATTGCCAGCGGTTGTCCTGAGAAGGCAATGGGGTGGGCAAAGCAGGCCTCTGCCAGGCAATGACTGGCCTCCTCACTCTGGCTGTGGAGATGACTGTGATCCACTCTGATGTTCCCAAGACATACTTCATGCTCTCCCTAACTCTCCATATACAATTGCAACCAGTGAAATATGTTGAAAGATAATGTGATTTAAGTCTTAGATATGACAGAGCTACAACAAAGAGAAAAAATTATCTCAAAAAGCACACAGGTCTAAACCTCAAAAGGTGCCGTTCTTCACTTCTGGTGTGCCATTATTGGGCTAGGGCCAGTTCACTCCCTACTTCTAATCAGTTCCAGTATTTCAGAGTCCAGTAGAAATTGACCCACATTGCCCAGAGAGGATATTTTCCTTCAATATTTAAAGACAGCCTGATTTCTGGCCCTGTAATTAATCTCCCCTTTTATGACTAATACTCCTTTCAGGGGAAGCCCCGTCACTGTCACTCACTAGAGTGTGGTCTAACTTCACACACTTTAGGTTTCCATAGATTGAGCTACTCAGACTTACCCCATGCCTATGCAGAACACCAGCTAGCCAGTTCACACTGTGTTTGGCCAGGCTCATCAGCTCCTTTTCTGAATCTTTGCTCTAAATAAGGAAAGCCAGGATAAGCCTTTCAGTCTCCTCTTGCTATAACTCTCTCTCTGCTTCTGATCAAAACAAATAACCCAATTTTAAAAAGAGGCAAAACACACTTCAGCAAAGAATAAAGAAGGATGGCAGATAAACACATGAAAAAAACATAAAAATTTTGGTAACTAAAGAAATGTACATAAAAACAACATGGCTACCATCTCTTATCCACTGCAATAGCTAAGATTCAAACAATAGCAGAAACATCAGCTGATAATATCAGGTGCTGACAAGATTGCAGAACACTGGATTTCTAATACATCACTAGTGGGAATGTAAAATGGTATCACCACTTTGGATAACAGGCAGTCTCCTATAAAATTATTATAAATCTACACTCAGCAGATGCTGTCATAGCCATCATACTCATAGGGTTTTACCCAAGAGAGTTGAAACTATCCATACAAAATCTTAACATGAACGTCTGTAGCAGCTTTAGTCATAATTGCCCCAAGGTGAAAATACTCCAAATGTCCATCAGCTGGTGAATAATTAAAAAGATTAGATACATATCGATAGACAGAGTACTTAGCAATAAAAAGCAGTAAAAAGGAACATGCTACGGATATAGGTAACAACATAGATGAATCTCAAAAATACTGTGCTAAGTGAAAGTAGCCTGAGATGAATGCCTCTATGATGCTGTATAATTTCATTTATGCAACTTTCCAGAAAAGGCAAAACTACAGGAACAGGATAGATGACATGTCAGTGGTTGTCAGCAGCTGGGAAAGGAGAGGAAATTGATTTCTAAAGGACATGAGGAAACTTTGTGGAACGACCGAAATATACTGTATTTTGATTGCAATGGTAGTTACATGGCTATACATATTTGAAAGTAAATACTTCAGCCCTAATCTAGCAGCTTGAAATGAATGTAGCCCAGAGCAGCTTGACTGCAGCCTCATGAGGGGCCTTGAGCTAGAACCACCTAGCCAAAGTGCCCTCAGTTTCTTGACCAACAGAAACCATAAGATAATAAATTGTTCTAAACTGCTAAATTTGGGGGTAATTTGTAATGCAACCATAGATTAATATATGTTATATATTAAATATATTAATATAGTATCACACATTAAATTTATCCATGTGTTATATTAATATATTTATTACATTTTATATAATGTTATATATTAATATATTATTCTAGTATATATTATCTGTTTTTTTGAGACAGGGTCTCAGTTGCCCAGGCTGGAGTGCAGTGGCATCATATCGGCTCACTGCCACCTCAACCTCCTGGCTTCAAGTGATTCTCCCACCTCAGCCTCCTGAGTAGCTGGGACTACAGGTGCATGCCACCATGGCAGGCTAATTTTTGTGTTTTTTGGTAAAGGGGGGTTTCATCATGTTGGCCAGGCTGACCTTAAGTGATTCACCCACCTCGGCCTCCTAAAGTGCTGGGATTACAGGTGTGAGCCACTGCACCTAGCCTTATAGTATATATTGTCTAATATTAGTTAAGTAGTGGATATGTCAGACTATGTTGGACTTTTAAGTCATATATATGTATTCACTATTTTTTTGTTATAGCTTATCTACTGGCCTAACTACCTATCTTTATTCCAACATCATCTGCATGGGTTTAGATCCACTGAAAAATGTACACACTGACCTTTCGTAAACAGAATACTTACAGTCTGAGTCTGAAATATTATAATTTGTATTATTTTAGTTTGCTTCTTTTCCATGACTGCCTTTTTATATGACTAACCTAAGAGGCTTGCCACAATCCTTCCTTACATAGTTAAGAGAGGGGTTTTCTTCAAAATGCAGTACAATATTTGACATAAGAAGCTATAGTTTTAAACTAGTCATAATTTTTAAATGGCGGTACATTTATTCAATCATTATTTTGTGAGCATCACTTCTGTTTCAGAAACCAAGCCAGACATAGAGGTTATACTGCTGTAAGACATTAATGTCATCTCCACCTTCATGAGACTTGCGGTCTAGAAGGGAAGATAAACATTAAAGGAATAAGCCAACAACTGAATATCATTGTGATAAGATGCCATGAAGGAGACAGATAGGATTCAAATTTTTCAGTTTAAAAATAACTTATGGTTTCTACCAGTTATTTCTGTATACAGGAAAACATTAGTTGGTTCGTGATTATAAAACATATTTATGCTGATTTGACCAAAAAAAAAAAAAGAAAAATTTAAAAATATTTAGAGAAAAAAGTGAAAGTTACTCCAGAAGGCCTTGTGTCCTTTTGAATCTCCTTTGCCCATAGAGGCGTTCCTTCCTTTTTTAAGTGGGAAAAACTGGTTCTGTGGCTGACCCTACAACTGAGATTCCTCATAAGCAGCAGCTCTTACATTGTGACCTGCATCCTGCCCCACACCTTGACAGGCTGAATTAGGTATGTTGATCTTTCCGTTAGCAGCCACACGGGTCTGCTAACAGCAACCAACAGCCATTTCTAAGGGCCCTGAATGGCCTTCAAGTTGTTTATGAGGTTGATGTGAGCTGAAGCAGGATGGTGAGAAATCAAAGAGGTGGCTGCCCTGGGACTGAGCCGCCGTTGTCTAGGCAACTTTATTAAGAACCTTCTGTTCCTGGGAAAACGAAGCCTAAATTAACTCTTGAGTTCTTAGAATTAAGACTTTTAATTCCGTATTGGTCTTTGGCATTTAAGAACTTTCTACTCTTTCTAATGGAGTTATTTTTACCTTGCTCTGGGCCCTAACATATTTATCAAGTTGTATTGGTTTTAAAGATCTCTTAATCCTTCATATACAATTTAAAACAAAGTCTTTTACTATTCAGATGCTGGTATATTTATAGAATTAGATCTAATTCCAAATTTAAAGATCAAGTTCTGACTTGACCTCCAATTCTAAGACTTTTCATACAAAGAAAAACCCACAGAATGTGATTTTTTAAGGCATGTTTTTTCACCTAAGTATAATGTAAAAAAATCATATGCATTCCCTAAGTTTTAGCAGTGGCAGCCTCACATTTATAAATTATAGAATGCAATGAGTTATGTGCTGCATTGGAAAACAACATATCTTCTTTCAATATTTCCAACATGGAGAGTTTCTTCTCCAGTGTTGGAACAGGAAGCTATCTGTTCAGTTGAGCAGGAGACAGTAATACTTGATCTTTTATGTAAATATGTATTGTGCACCAGGGACTGTGTTAGGTACTTTGAAGGTATGAACTCATTTAATCATTGACAACCCTATGAGATAAATGTACTTGTATCCTTATTTTTATAGATAATGAAATTGAGATACAGAGAGGTTAAGTCCAAGGTCACACATGAGTATGATTTGGAGTCAGGACTTAAATTGAGGCCTTTAGGCTCCAGAGTCTATGCTCATTGTTCAGTACTTCCCAAAGTGGCCAGCTTGTGCTTAGAAGTTATAGTATAGGAAAAATTGCCACTTTTAAGCACCGGAACACACTTAGCACACTAAATGCTCACACTAAGCGAGGTGTATACAGGGACTAAGACCAAATGATAAAATTGCAGGTCAGATTCATATCTCCCAGCTCAGTTTATTTAGGACATCTTCCCATTGAACTGTTGAGTAAAATGGTAGGCTGGATTGTCAGCATTATTAAAGTTTCTCCTCCTGTCTCTCTTCCTTGACAAAGCCTAGGCTCTGGAGTCCACTTTGAGTCTTGGCTTTATTTTATTGTTTGTCTTTTTTTTTTTGTTTTGTTCCATTAGCTTTTTGATTTTCACATCGATGAGACTGATCTGCTATTCCCACTGTAAAATTCAAAGGAGGCAGAATATGTGAATGTTATGTAAAATATAAAACACAAATAATTTCAGGAACTGATTTTTGCTATCTATATGTGGAGTAGGTGACCACTTATCTGGTGGAATTTGAAATCTTCCAAGAAGGTCTTGCTTTCTTCTAATATATATCAGTTTTCAAAAATCAGTGCTTGAAATCCCACTATTAGTGAGCAATTGTTTTAAGTGTTGAAGATTTTAAAGAACTGATTTTTTATAAAGCTAATACCAATGACAGGCATAATTCTTAAACCTATTCTGCCAATGCATTGGGGATTTTTCAACAGATACTAGACTGGCCCTGTAAGAGACAATCAGTCACCAAACAGGAAGAGGGCGATAGGAAATATACACTTTACGGATAGTGCCTTGCCGCTAAATCCCAGCCTTGAATTATCTGAAAGCCAGATCTCTGTGTCTCTTCATTAATGTCACTGTGATAATCTTTACAATTCTCCTATAGTAAATTTGATTGCAACATTCTCATTATAATCATATTTCTGTTCATTTACTATGTATACGTGCATACTGAGCACACACTCTGTGCTGTGCACTGTTTAAGATGGAGCACATAAGAGGGTAGGTAATAAAGATAAGGTCTAGTGAGAAAAAGGGACCATAAGCAGGTGATTGTTGCACAGTGTGATGAGAGATAAGGGAGGTGACACGTGCAGGATGCCCTGGAACCACACTAGAGGAAAACCTAACACTGCCTTTGAAGGTCTGGAATGCTTTCTCAGAGGAAATGATATCTATTGTAAGAACAGAAGCAAAAGAAAAAATTAGTCAGGCAAAGCTGTGGAAGAAGGGGAAGTGGAAGATTGATGTTTCAGGAATGGCGCATTCAGTGTTTCTGAGTTGAAATAGAGCAATACAGATTCAGAGAACTGAAAGTTCTCCAAATGACTTAAGCATAGAATGTAAAGATAAAAAATTTGATTAAAAAGGTTAATAAAGATAAGGCCAGTGAAGACCTGGTAATTCAAACAAAGAGATGTGAATTTTACCGTTATTTTTATGAGTATTGATCTAGGAGGCCAGATTAGATTTTGCGTCTTTCATGGTTTCAAAGGCTCTCTGATCTCATCTTCTACAATTCCCTCCCCCTCTACTCACCCACTGTGCTGTAGCCAGGTACATTCTCATGTTATCACCCCTGCAGTTGTGTTCTATCAGTCTTGCCCCTTCCCCAACCCGTTTCCTTCAGGCCTTTGCTGAAATACCAGCTTCTCAGTTAGACCTTCTATCTTCCTCTGGTTTTAAGACCAATCTTCCTCCCTAACCTCTACCTGTGCTCCTCCCACTGACCTCCCCTCTCAATTGTATTTGCCACCTTTTGATAAAATTCATCTTTATTTATTTGTTGATTTACCTGTTCCTCCACTCCTCCTCTGGTTAAAAAGGAGGTTCAAAATGTAACCTCCATGAGGGCAAGGACTTTTTTTATTATGTCCCCTGGATGTAGAACACTCCCAGGAACATGGTATGAGGTAAAATATGCATACTTGCTAGATGAAAAAAGAAAAGATTTTTAGAATGGTCACTTTAGGTTCAATATAGAGAAAGGATTGGTGGCAGGCCTGAACCAGGAAGGCCAGCTGGAAGCTACTGGAGAAATCGAGACAGGGGATGGTGGTGAACTATACCATAGACTTAAACAGTCTTTAAAAGTGAAATCAACAGGGCTTAGTAATTGATTGGGAATGGTGGTAGTAGTAGAGTTGGTGATAGTGTAATAATAAGGAGGAAGAAATACTTAATAGTGATATCCCAGTATGACAGATTGAATTATTTGTAGAGAAGTATTTACTCTCATCCCCATTAATGTTGGATTTGGTGATGAGGCTCAATTTGGCCAATGGAATATTAGCAAAAGCCGTAAATGTCCTCGTGCAGTTCTGCGTGGCTCTTGCACTTCAATAAGCCTGTATCTGAAGAAAATGCTCAGGGTAGTCATTAGCCTTTTTAGCCTGGGCCCCAGAAGATATACCTGTGGAGCAGACCTGGTTCCAACTCATAACTTGAATCACACTAGTGGATCTCTAACATGAAGCACAGCTGTCCAGCCAAGTTCACACACGATTAGCCAAGTGAAAACCAGCCTTTAGACCTACAGGCATGAGATTAAATGCTTGTATAAACCAATGAGTTTAGAAATAGTTGTTACACAGATCATTTTTGCAAGAGCTGACTAATACACCCAAGGTTCTGGCTTAGGTACTTTGTAGACAGTTGGTGCCTTCTACAGATACAGGAAATCTACAAAAAGGAGCAGGTTTAGAGAAAATCATGTTTAAATTTGGACAGATGAGGTTGAAAGTGCTTCTGTGGCATCCAGGTGCTTTTGTCATTAGGTAGATGGATAATATGGTCTGTAGCCTAGGAGTAAGAACTGACCGAGAACGATGTTCAGCAATCATTACAAAATAGCAGATGATGGAAGCAACGAAAGACAGTGTAGAATGAGAAAAGACCCTAGGACAGAGACCTGAGAGGCAGTTCACTTTATAAAGGATATGCAAAGCTCTTTTGAGCGGAAGTGCTTAAAGCTAGATTTTCTATGCAGGTTGAAGGCAGCAGGGTATAGACTGAGAGCACATGTTCCACCGTTCTGGTTTGGGAGCTAAATTCAGCAAGTGTGTCTTTGGTCCAGAGAGTAGTTACACCTCACAGCTTCTCTGAGTTTGATTATGTCCTGTTGGTCACATATGCCACAGCTCTCAACAGATATAACAATAATCACAAAGGACTGAGAAGCCCACTTTATATTGCCTTTTTCTAGGCTATATGCAAAGGCCATTTCTGAACTCCTCGTTGTGGAAACACATAACAAGTTGCAAGTTCCTTCTGATTATTGAGAAGGACAAGGAAGGGCAGAAGTGTTCTTCTCTGCTCAATGATCCATGCAGTTTGAACAATATCCATCGTCGGCAAATTCAAGGCAGAGATAAGTTGAGATGTATAGCTCGGCAGCTCTCATAAATGAATTTAGTTCAGGTTGAATTAAGGTGATCTGGGAAAATGTGTTCCAAAATGATTCTTTTCAGTACTGGGGACACCAAATCATTGTGAAAAATGGTTTAGCACTTTCAGTAAATGTTTCTATTATAGCCTCATAATTCTATAGAGGTTAGACTAGGAACCTCTAATGAGCTTATTGAAATGATGAGCACTAAATGCTTTTTAATATTTGCTATCCCTTTTCTGAAGGCAAAAAGATCTCTTCATTATGTTTTTGCTGACTGTTCTCAGCTCTCTAGTGAATGAGTAGAAAGACCATATTTTCCAGGCAGGGAACAAAACAGTCTGTTACAGCTAGAAATTACAAATGATTGTTCTTGGTGAACAAGGGTGATGGCACTTGAAAGAGACAGGGGCTTTTTCTGCTGGAGAATTCTACAAGCAACATTTTCAGATTTTATGGAAAAGATCGGGTGCCAGATTTCTCTCACTGTTTACTTATCAACCTAGGCCAAATTCAACTTAGAACTGTCTGAATCCCTCTTCATAATGTGTTGCAGGGATCAAGGAGATGTCAAGGCAGCCAGGGAAGGTTTCAGGGCATGGCACATATCTGGAAAAGAACTAAAGAAGTATGATTTAACTGGAGACTGAAAGGGAAGGGATTAGATATCTACATTTGGTATAATTGGGAATCATTAAGTATTTCAAACATTTGGAAAGCATGAAAAGATTTATCTTTGGAAAAGATCACTTGGGTAACTGATTGAAAGGAAGACAGGGTTTGTAAAAGTGAATCAATTAGGACCCTACTGCAATTGAGTTGTCCAAGTAAGAGAAACTGATAGGTTGTATTAGAGTGGAGGTGGTGGTTATGTACATAAAAAGATGTATTTGAAACATAATCAATAGGTAATCTAGGCAGGACTTGAAAACAGATGCAGAATGAAGAAGGAAATTGTAAGAATCATCTCAGGAGGCTGACCAAACTCTGGAAGAGGTCTAGTTTCTACAATTTAGTTATTTAGTTAGGGTGCAAAATGGGAGAAGTTGGTACAGAAAGATTAATGATTTCGTTTTGGACATTTTAAGAATAAGGTACTATTAAGACATCAAAGTGTAGATGTCAAGTATGCAGGTGAATATATTGGTCCAAACTGTAGAAGGTAGTCTGACCTGGAGATAAAGATTGGTGAGTATTTCACATTGGTGGTAATTAAAACTAAAGTCATAAATAAATTCTTGTAGGAGGAGGATACTGAGTAAAGGTCTTGGACAGGACTGAGGGCCTAAAAAATGTAATGCTTAGGAGAGAAGGAGATGTTAGAAAAGGGGGTGAGCAATGAGAAGGAGAAGAAACAGGACAATGAGATACCTCAGAAGCAATGAGATATCTCATTCAATCAGTGTTCTATGAGTGTTGCAAGAAGGAGGAAGTTGAGCTATATCAAGTAAGACCAGCATTGAGACACATCCCCTGGATTCAGTGACATGGAATCATTTTGTGAAGCAATGAAGAAAAGAAAGCACATTTGAGTGGAACATGGATAATGTGTACATGTAACATCTTATGAAATTTGACTCTGAAGGAAAAGAGAGAGACAGGGTATTAGATGAATCAGGAGGGAAATGGCACATCAAAAGGGGTTTTTATCTACTTGTTCTTTATACGGGAGACATTTAATCATGTTTAAAAGTAAATAGGTTAAGAATGATAATAGTGCAGTGGGAAAAATGATTTCCATTATTTCTAAATAATGGAAATTATTTAGAAAGTGGTATACTTCAAGGATCTAGCAAGGGCTAAGGTAGAGCAGGGAGTGTGCACTGAAGATGGAATGGAAATGCAGGTCACTGGAGGGGGAGAGGGCCAAGGAAATCAATGGTCAGGGTGTTAGGGAATTCACGTGGATGATAAAGTGCTGAGATTTATAGCAGGACTTGGAGTGGAGAGAAGGGCTGTGGACCAAGTGCCAAAGTCTATAACTCATAAGGGAGAACAATCAAGCATGTATTAAAGACAGCAGTGAGGAAGGGACAGAGCGGTATTGCTGTATGGCCTAGAAATCAAAGTGGCAGAAATTTTCATTAGAGGCTCAAAGAAGTGGAAGAGAGTAAGGAAGACACCTCCACCTTTGAAGCCTAAGGTCACAATTGAGAGGGCTGTACGAGAAGTAGGATCCTCAAGGAAGGTGCATGTTCAGTTAAAACCAGGCATCCTGGGGATGCTCAAGGCTGAGACTGGATTTTGGGGGTATTTTTGCTATATGTGAAATAGCAGACCCACTGCTTACTATGAAAGGATTAGCATTCCAAAAATAATAATTATAAAATTATAACATTATTCCAAAAATAATCTTATAAAATTCTTTGCTAAATACTTAAATACTAAAACCAACAATACATAGTAAATTTTTAAAAAATTAATTCTCAAAACTTATCTAAATTTGCCTTTGATCAATTCAAATTGAGTTTTTAAAATAATGTGTCCTATTTCTCTGTATACTACACTTCAGAAACAAGTTGTTTCTGTCTGGGATATTCGTGATCTTGCTATTTTCTTAATACTGAAAATAATTATAATTACATTTTCCTTAAGCATTACACATGGCATATCTAATTGTGCAGCTGGAGGACTTCATCAAACAGCCACTCTAACAAAGAAAGCATAGCTTTTATTTGAATGGGGATTTCCAGTGCACTCAATGCCAATGTGCATGGTGGACTGTGATGTAAAAATGCAAGGTTGGGCTTCACCCTGAAGGCAGTGGGTCTTCTACATGCATACAGTCTGGTAGGTGGCCAATGGCTCCCTACAGCTGCACACAATAACTAGAACCTCAAGAACGCCTACCAACTCAACCAAGCAGGAAGATTGAAAGGCAAAGTGTTAGCACCCAGATGGGCATACTTTTCATTATTGTTACTTCTATATCTCTCTGTATTCATTTCTCTTCCTTGGAATGTACTCAGCTCTATTCTGGGGAGCTTAGAGAATCTTATCCCCTCATCAGAAAGTTGATGAAGGAATGAGAGATACTGAAGAGTGGGCAATTTTAATTAGAGACATTTGAATAACATGGAAACTGAGGACAGAATTTATAAAATGAGTTACTTGTTCAACCAGAGCTTTCTGGATCTCAATTTGCTAGTTAGCTTTGGGCCTTAACATATCATAGAGTGTCATTTTCGTTTCCATTTTAAATGCCTAGAAGTGCTTTATTCATAGACACCTATGTTGCCAACTATCTTTTTAGAAACTGGCTCCAATTTTTTCCCCTCTCTCCAATACATAACAAGCATGTATGCTATAAATTGCCAGAAAAGAAGCAGGCACCCATCGCTACAAGATTATCTCTAAAAAGCCACAATCATCACGGCTAGTGATACAAAATTCTATTCCTAATTGGCTATGGGGAGTAGGGATATGGTTCTTGAGACCTGAAAGTCATACAGACACTAGAAAAATGAAGAGAATGGTAATTTTCCAATGTCCCTGATTAGAGCCATCTGTGCTTCCCCAGTGTGGTTCCCCTAATGTATTCTAATGCAAAATATCCTCTCCCCTTGTTTATTCTGGAACACAGCTGTTGTCTTAATTGAGCCTAACAGATAATGGAAATACTGCTGCTTTCCCTCCCCTCCTCCAAACCAGCAGTTTGTGGGATTTGAGGGAGATGGAAGAGAATCATCTTTGCTGCTGGGAATCTATATGTTTGTTTTAATTTTCCTAATTTATTTTGTTTAAATAAAGAAGGATGGAATATATATATGTAAATGTGTGCACATACATGTGTGTATCTGACTTCTCTTGGAATTTGAACTTTGGAAATATGCTTTTCCTTGAAGTCTTTTGATAGATTTTTTTTTTTTTTTTTTTGCCCACATTGGTATCACATGATACATTCAGTGATTCAAGATGGACTTTCAAAGACTTTTTTTTTTTTCTAGCATTTATCTTCTCCAAATTGAAGGAGGTACAATAATAAAGACTGGTTGGTTTGCTATTTTCCCACTTCCTACCCACTCCACCTGCCCACCTCCCCTACCTCAAAGTTATTGCATGTTGCTTTGAGCAAGTTAAACTATTTCAAATTCTTTTGTTGTCTTGATCTCTAGCAATTTACTTATATCATTACAGGATACTTCAGACTTCTGAAATTTAGGTTTCATGGGCATGAAACATATACAATCTTATGGGCTCTCGTGAATGAAAAGAATGCAACTTTTAAAAACTAACCAGTAGTACAAAATTTACCATTTTAGAAAAAAACCAGAATATTCTTATTAAGTCCCAAAAACAGCTCTATAGGAACTTTTTCCTATACATTTTCACTTCACACCTTTTACCTGTTCATTAGATAATGAGTTTTTAATGATTTTCTGTTGGAAGAATAAAAAGACAGTTCAGTCTTTCCTACAGGTTTTTAAAATTATTATAGTTAGTGTGATACACAAAAAGCGTGACTTCACACGCAATTTTACTTACTCTTTCTAGCCTGGCTACATATTTGTGCTGTAAAATACAGAAATTCCAAAAAATTTATACTGTATGAGTTTCAGCAAAAAAGAAAAAATAAAATATACGAGGTTTCCTACACAATGTAACTGGTTCTGGAGTTGACCTCCTGCCATAAACTATAACACTGGACAAAATATATGAGACTGACATTGGTATTAGGAACGACTGCAATTCCTGAGAGAAAAAACATCACACAAAATGTGCCTCACATTCACCATGGCTTTCTGATTGGGGCTGGTTTCCTGAATCTGGCAAGAGATAGACTCAAAGCAAAAGCATAATGAGTGGTATTCCCAGGTGAGAAGGTAGAGATAGAACTGGGGAGTGCTGAAGCCCATGGAACTTTCTAGGTAGGATATAGGAAAGGACAGAATTCTACATATGTGGGACCATAGAAATCTGTGTGGAGTTTCCTGTAGGACCTTAGTGAAGGCTTGGGCTGCATATGTATGGGGTGAGAACCCTTGACTACCAGCAGAGAACAGCCACCATGGAGTGAAAAGTGAAATGATGATACCAAGGGTCACACAATGCTGGCAGACATTGGTGTTCTAGCCCAGTCAGAATGGCAAAATCCTGTAAAGATCCAGTCTTTTATCTAAGACACTAGAAAGGGCATACCTTTGCAGTAAGAACACCCTAGAATAAGGGCAACTCTAATGAAACTTAAAACCAAACCTCAACAGGATCATAGTTGCCAAACTATTAACTCCCTGGCCCCCAAAACAAAACAAAAATAGCAGCAGCTCAATACTCTTTAAGTTGAGATTTGGGTGGGGCATAGCCAACCCATATCGTATCATTCCGTCCCTGGCCCCTCCAAACCTCTTGTCCTCACATTTCAAAACCAATCATGCCTCCCCAATAGACCCCCAAAGTTTTAACTCATTTTAGCATTAACCCAAAGTCCACAGTCCAAAGTCTCATCTGAGACAGGGCAAGTCCCTTCTGCCTATGAGTTTGTAAAATCAAAAGTAAGCTAGTTACTTCCTAGATACAATGCAGGTACAGTCATTCCAAATGAAAGAAATGGTCCAAAACAAAGGGGTTACAGTCCCCATTTAAGTCTGAAATCCAGCAGGGCAGTCAAATTTTAAAGCTTCAAAATGATCTTTGACTCCATGTCTCACATCCAGGTCACACTGATATAAGAGGTGGGTTCCCATGGTCTTGAGCAGCTCCGCCCCTGTGGCTTTGCAGAATACAGCCTCCCTCCCAGCTGCTTTCACAGGCTGGTGTTGAGTGTCTGTGGCTTTTCCAGGTGCATGGTACAATTGTTGGTGGATCTACCATTCTGGGGTCTGGAGGATGGTAGCCCTCTTTTCATAGCTCCACTAGACTGTGTTCCAGTAGGGACTCTGTGTGGGGGCTCCGAGCCCACATTTCCCTTCTGCACTGCCCTGGCAGAGGTTCTCCATGAGGGCCCTGCTCCTCCAGAAAACTTTTTCCTGATTATCCAGAAGTTTCAATATATCTTCTCAAATCTAGGCAGAGGTTCCCAAACCTGAATTCTTGACTTCTGTGTACCTGCAGGCCCAATACCACATGTAAGCCACCAAGGCTTAGGGCTTCCACACTGAAGCAACAGCCTGAGCTGTACATTGGCTCCTTTCAGTCATGGATGGAGATGCTGGGACACAGGACACCAAGTCCCTATGCTGCACACAGCCTGGGGACCCTGGGCCCAGCCCATGAAATCACTTTTTTCTCGTGGGCCACCAGGCCTGTGATGGGAGGGGCTCCTGTGAAGGTCTCTGTCATGGCCTGGAGATATTTTCCCCATGGTCTTGGGGATTAACACTAGGCTCCTTGGTACTTATGCAAATTTCCACAGCCAGCTTGAATTTCTCCTCAGAAAATGGGTTTTTCTTTTCTATCACATAGTCAGGCTGCACATTTTCTAAACTTTCATGCTCTGCTTCCCTTATAAAACTGAATGTCTTTAACAGCACCCAAGTCACATCTTGAATGGTTTGCTGCTTAGAAATTTCTTCCACCAGATAACCTAAATTATCTCCCTCAAATTCAAAGTTCTACAAATCTCAAGGGCAGGGGCAAAATGCCACCAGTCTCTTTGCTAAACGTAACAAGAGTCATCTTTGCTTCAGTTCCCAACAAGTTCCTCATCTCCATCTGAGACCACATCTGCCTGGACCTATTGTCCATATTCCTATCAGCATTTTGGGAAAAGCCATTCAACAAGTCTCTAGGAAGTTCCAAACTTTCCCACATTTTCCTGTCTTATTCTGAGCCCTCCAAACTGTGCCTATTACCCAATCTCTGCCTATTACCAGTTCCAAAGTTGCTTTTACATTTTCAGGTATCTTTTCAGCAACACCTCACTCTCCAGGTACCAATTTATTGTATTAGTTTATTTTCATGCTGCTGATAAAGACATATCCGAAACTAGGAACAAAAACAGGTTTAATTGGACTGACATTTCTATGTGGCTAGGGAGGCTTAAGAATCATGGTGGGAGGTGAAAGGCACTTCTTACATGGTGCAGCAAGAGAAAAATGAGGAAGAAGCAAAAGTGGAAACTCCTGATAAACCCATCAGATCTCATGAGACTTATGCACTATTATGAGAATAGTGTGGGAAAGACTGGCCCCCATGATTTAATTACTTCTCTCTGCGTCCCTCCCATAACACATGAAAATTCTTGGAGATAAAATTCAAGTTGAGATTTGGGTGGGGACACAGCCAAACCATATCACCAAGTATAAAGATAAGTTGAAAAGAGTAAAATATAAACTGGCTACAATATTAATTATATGTAGACTTTGATAAGAATGCAATCACTAAAAATTAATCAAAAGAGATATGACTAAAAACTAAAAAGCCAACATGGGAAATAAAATGGAATACAATGGATGCTTAACCCAAAGACACCTGTAAATAGTGTAAAATAGTGTAAAAAGAATAGTGTAAAAAGAATGACATGGATAGAACAACTATCAAATTGTTACACTTAAATTTGACCATATCCATATTATATTAAATGTAGTAAACTAAATACTCCAATTAAAGTTAGATCTTGCTAGACTAGATAAAATAGCAAGGCCCAAACATATAAAGGGAAACACCTAAAATATAATGACAGAGATTGAAAGATTTTGGAAAATAATATGCCATATAGTAGCGTAAGAAAGAAAAAGAATATTGCACATAAATATGACCACTTCATAATGATAAAGAGGCTAATCCAATGAAAAGACAAAATAATTATACATTTGTATGTAACTAAAAACAGAACTTCAAAATTTTAAAGCAAAAATGGACAAAACTAACGGAAGAAATAAGTCAATCTATAATCATGTTGGGAAATTTTAATATCCTATTCTCAGTAATTGTTAGATGAGCAGTCAGATGTACTCATCGTCAAAAGGATATAGGGGATCTGAACAATACCATCAACTCAGTGGATCTGATTCACATATACAGAGGACTAAACCCAGCAATTATAAAGCACAGAACACACATTTTTTTAAAGTCTCAGCATTCTCAAAGATAATTAATTCTTGTAGACTACGTTCTTTAACCATAATATAATTAAATTAAAATTAATAGCAATAAGATACTTGTAAATTTATCAAGTAATTAGAAATTATAAAACACTCCTTTTTTTTTTGTCTGAGACAGAGTCTCGCTCTGTTGACAGGCTGGAGTGCAGGGGTGCGATCTTGGCTCACTGCAACCTCCAACTGCCTGGTTCAAGTGATTCTCCTGCCTCAGCCTACCTAGTAGCTGGGATTACAGGCAGTATCAGCACACCCAGCTAATTTTTGTATTTTTAGTAGAGACAGGCTTTCACCATGTTGGCCTGGATGATTTCCGTCTCCTGACCCCGTTATGCACCCACTGTGGCTTCCCAAAGTGCTAGGATTACATGCATGAGCCACCGCGCCCAATCAAAACACTTCTAAATAACTCATGAGTCAAAGAATAAATCACTTGGGAAGTCAGAAAAATTTTCAAAACGAATGATAATGCAAATATAGCTTTTCACAATTTGTGGGATGCAGCTTAAGCAGTTTTAGAGCTGTGTGTATAGCTATAAATGAATATTTTAAAAAAGAAAATAAGTTTAAAATTAGTAACCTATATTTGTACATTAGAAAGCTAAGAAAGCAAAGGAAATTCAAATCAAAGTAATCAGAATAAAGATAAGAATAAAAAACAAAGTGGAAAAATAAAGACAACAAAAATAAAATTTGGTACTTTGAAAAGATTACCAAAATTGAGAAATCCAAGCATATCTTTACAGGAAGAAAAGAGGAAAAATACAGATTGCCCGTATGAGATGAAAGAAATAATCCACTACAGATTTCAGAGCCCTAAGAAAAGAACGGTAAAAATATTGTGAATAACTTTTTCAATAAATTTAATAAAACAGATGGAATGGAAAAGTTACTTGAAAGCCCTTCTTGCTAATATTTATAAAGGTGAAATAGAAAATATGACTATTATATTTAAGACTGAAATTGAATCCATAATCAAAATCTTTCCTGTTACTATAACTTTCCATGTAATATAACATTATTTCATTAGTAAACTTCATCAAACATATAAAGAAACAAAAGAAATCTTAAACTCTTCAGATAAAGGAAAAAAAGGAATACTTACCCATATTTTTTATTATACCAAAAACTGTCAAAGCATTATAATAAAAGAAATCAGTCTCTCTTATAAACATAAAAAAATTTTTAAAAATCTTAGAAAATTGAATCCAACAATATATAAAAGGTAAAATGTCATGCTCTATCAAGTGGATGGATATAATAATAATACAAAATTTCTAATAATACAAAACTTTCACATTAATCATTACTCAACATTAATTTTTCTAAGTTAATAGAATAAAAGAGAAAAAAAGCCTATGATTGTCTCAATAGAAGCGGTAAAAGCATGTTACAAAACTCACTTGGGATAAAAATTTTCAGCAAATTAAAAATAAAAAGAACGTTCTCCATTTAATAAAAGGGATCTGTGGATATATTGAATGTTTTTCCCTAAGACTGGGAAAAAGCAACGATGATCATTCTTAACTATTTTATCCAGTATTATCTTGGATATTCCAGTGCGTATAATAAGGCAAGGTAAGGGGTAAAGATTAGAAACATATTTTCTATATGTTCTTTCATATGGAAAATATTAAATAATGTCTCAAAATTATGAAAATTAATAAGCAAATCTGATTTTATAATATATATAAATGAATAAACAATTGGCAAATAAGGTTCATTTTATAATAGCATCAAATATCAAATATCAGATTCTGAACAAACAACAAAATATGTGCAAAACCTCTACAATGAAAACTATAAAGTATTGCTGAGAGACTTTAAGGACCACTTAAAAAGTAGAGACACACCATATTTGTCAATTAGAAGATACTGTTAAGATATCAATTATTTCCAAATTGACCTATGCAATTCCAGTCAAAATCCAAGTAGGCATGTTAAAGAATAACAGGAGCTAATGAAAAAATAAATTGCTCTGCATAAGTAGAAATCTTCTGTTAAGAGAAAAAGCAGAAAGAAACCGATGAAAAATGACGGCTGACACTAAGTCTTGTTTTCCATGACACAATGGAGGTGATGGGGTCTAAGGTAAACTGAAGAGCAGACCTGTCTCAGAAGGGTCACACCTGCTGACTTGGTGTTACTTGATATGCGGAAATGGTAGTAGCCAGTATTATGAGTTTCTGAATTTTCAAAGGAAGCTAGAAATTATTTATGTGAAAGTTTCTAATTTTAATTTTCAGAATAACTCAACCCACTTTTTTTCTCACCATGAGAATGGGACAGATTAGACGTCTGAGAATCTGAGGTTCATATTCCATCACTATGTGTTCCGGTATGAACTTTAAGAGATGGTGGTTCTGCAAAGAAAATAGTCATTGGGGGATAGAGTTGAGTTATAATGTAAAGATCTAAGCTCATAATTTTTAATATGTATTTAATACTTTCTATGTGTCAGGCAGTATATGTAGGAACTATTTGTATTTTAGAAAAGAAAACTGAGTCTTCAAAAAGTAGCACATACAGGGAGGAGCTGGCACTTAAATTCAAATTCGCATGATTTTTGAGCACAAACTGTCAGCCACAAAACCGTTTCTCCCCCATACTTGGTGTCTGGAAAAAGTCCAAGTTAAGGAAGCGCACAAGTATGGGGTGGAAGTTAGAACTCAGCACAAAGCATACCTCTCATCTTATTTGTGCTGTTTCCTCCCAATTGCCACCAACAAGAAGAGCACAGCTTTGTATTATCATGTCAGGACCTAGACAATCAGCACAGCTACTCTTCGCATTGAGAACATCCTCCACGAATGTCTTTCACTGTTCAGGACTTATCACTGTCTCTGCAAGCAAAGCTCATATTCTCAGCTGACCTCAGTGAGCATAGTAATTTTCAGACATGGAACTAATAATCCACTTGAGTGTTTGTGAGTCCAGTGGAGTGAACTGCATCATCCACTCCTGTGTGTGATTAAAATCAGAACAAGAAGGCAGGCTCAGGAGGCATAGTGAAGCCCAGGTATGCACAGGGGAAAACTGATTATGTTTTCCAGCTTGCCTGCCTCCCAGGTCTTCCTCCTCCATCACTTCCTGGGAACCTCCACCACCTCTGCAAGGATCCTAATGTGGTTTAGGGGATGAAGACCCAAGGATACAGAATATTGTTCCAAGTAAAGATGGATCCTTGTCCTCAGAGAGCCAAGGGGACACTCCTGCTCCCAGAGGGCTCTAACCAGATAAACAGTTGAGTTGGTATTTATTAGTACAGCATGATGGTAGGAAATCCATAGACAAATGTGGATGCTTAGCCAACTCCAGTAGGCATGGGCTCTTGGCTTCCCAAGATGCACTGTGGGTACCTTCCTTTCTTTAATGCCTCTCTCCCATCCCTGGCTGCACCAATCCCTTTATTCTCCCAAGTCTTACATGGGAAATACCAGGAACAAAGGCAAAGCAAAAATAGTCATGAGATGTTTGAAAAATGCCACTAAGAGGAAGACTGTTGAGTGTGTTTGTTCAAAGTAATTTTTAAAAACAATGTTAATTCGGTGGACTAGTCTTCAGAACATTCACAGCTAGTAGGTAGAACACATACTGCTGTAATATAACAAATGCCACACAGAGATGTATACCCAGTGCTTTCCTTACCCCTACCTTCCAATTAGCTGCAGGTAAAAATAATCACACTCTGGAAAGCCTCAGATATTGAAGTTGGGGGCAGGGCAAGATAGCTTGAGCTCTGCATGTGCCAAGAGGGCCATTTTCCAGCCCCACACCCTACTCTGTTGTGCAATGCAAACTCGTCTATAATCTCCTACCTAAACTGGAGCCGTTTTAATGGTAGGACTTTATTCCCTGTGGTTAGTACATTTAGACTTTCACTGCCATGAGATGCCTTCTCTTGGTTCAGCCAAACAGAGGCATCTCACTGGTTGATTGGCATGTACCTTAACAGGAGAGTGGCCAACATCCTGGACAGCAAAGGAGTGATGCCTGACTTGCAGACGTTTTCACCTTGATGGAGGGTCTGGATGCTTTGCTGGTCCAGCTCTTCCTGTTTTGTAGAAGAGGTAAGCTTCCCATCAGATGAGTCTGGGTTTGAATCACAATTGGGCACATTACTTAAATTCACCAAGTCTTAGTTCCTTCACATGTAAAATTATGACAATAATACTTGCACTACTTAAATCATAGAGTTGTTGTGAGTAGTTAATGAAACCATGCCCACAAGCTGCCTAGTACAGGGCCTAAAACATAGTGAATATTCAATAAATGTTACTTATTGCACCAACTGCCACCCAGTCACATATAATAGATGTTCATTAAACACCATGCAAAAGGAACAAGGGAAATAGACAAAATGAGAATATGCAAACGCACATCCTTTAAAGCTGAACTTACACTTATAAATCAAACTCATTGCATATTTTCTTCTCAAAACTATCTTTCCTGGGACAGAGAGACTATATGGTACACTGGCAGGAAACAGAGAGACTACATGGTACGTTGGCAGGAAACCTGGCATGGCTCTGACTCCTGCTTTGTTAAAGAATGGAAACCTTAAGCTTTAGTTGCACTGAATTTGTGAGATCTGCCACCTCTGGATGCACAAACACAAAACACAACCACATAATGCAGTGTGGAAATTAAGTATGATACGCTATATCAGTTCTAGGCACATCAGCAGATACTGAAAATGGTTTCACAGTTAGACATTTTCAATGGATGATAAATAGGGTTAATGGATTGTGACTGAAATACTCCGTCCCTCTTAAATCTTCCAGGAAGCTTTTAAAACTGGTAAATACATATTCTTCATGATGGCTTGCTAAAGTCTGCTCTGATTCCATTGCAAGCTGCTTAGGACTGTGCAAAATGCAAAAACCTGCTTGCAGAAACATCCGAACCTTGGCACTTAAAAAAAAAAAAACATTGAAAATTATGCTTTAAATCATTAAGCTTTCTAGCGTTTTTTGATGTCTTATACATTAGCATTGGCCTTGTGTTAATCTTTGAAGAATAGAATCCAAGCAGAGTATTTTGTTTGCCCATTTATCTCTGGAAGTTTCAGAACGCTCAGGTATGTTCCTTGGATTGGTTTGTGCAATACTCCACATTATGTGGAAAGTCAGAGAGATTTTGAGCCACAGATCTTGTCATCTTGTAGGATGCAAGGTCCCCCACTTCGAGACACTTAGTTACGAGTGAACCAAGCTCACTTGAGTCAAAGGAGGAATAGGACAGACAGCACTGTCACACGCTGTGAAGTTACTTGTCATTGTTTCCTTAGTGTAACTACAAAGGCTCACAAATATATTCCATGAAGAGCATTATGATCCAGTTATTTTTACCAAAGTATTCAGTAGTTATCTGCTGTGTTGCCCTCTAGTGATAAGAATCATCAATGGCAAGAAACCGGTGGCAGTGGCATCTCAGCAGGATAGATCAAACACCAGGAACAAAGAAGAAATCAGAGGCAGCTGCAGTTCGCCATGGAGCTGGTGAGCTCAAGATGGAAGAGTTGTATGGAAAGAACAGTGAAGCATGAGAAATATTAAGACAGGAAGGAGAATTCAAACTGAGAGTAGATGGGTGTGTCTTACTTCCCGAAACTTTCTAAAGCGTATTACCTTTGAGGCAAAAAGGGAAGAAAGCCATTATCTTTTAACCTATATCTTGGGGATTATAGAAGTTTTTCTACTGGAAGACCAACATAGCTGTGCTGTACAGAAGGATGCTTTAATTTGTGTGGAAACTCTGGGTTCAAGCCACTTTCCAGCTAGATGGGTTTTTTGTTTCTTTTAAACATTTTTTTTGGTCTTGAGATTTTAATTGTATCTTGTGAAAAGGGGAATATTCAAATCTGCCTCACAAGATTTCTTTTCTATATTCACTGAGATATAAATATTTTATAAACTTCAGTTCTATACAAATGTGAATTATTTGCACTAACACAATCATGAATTTCTCATTAGGAGATAACCCAACAAGACAGAGTTTCTCCTTCAAAGGAGCTCAAGTCCAGAGACCTTAAACTAACATGAGTACCGATTCCTGGTGGATGGACTAGAGAAGCATGTTCACCTAAGTCATGCTTTCATCTTATTTCAGTGTAGCCTCCACAGCATCCATAATAGTAAATTAACTAAAATCAATATTTCTAAAATGATTTGCTAACAGTAATGGTGAATAAAATATTGTTTTTTTTTTTCCTTAGGAATATTCTCAAAGTATTTAAGAGATTTAGAAGAAATGAGTCCTGGGGACCAAGCATTATACAGATTGGAAGTGGTTCCACTTTTTTATTTATTTATTTTGTTCAAAAACCCTTAACATCTCTGCCAACCTGGGGAACAGATAAAGAATTACCAGTGCTTTGTTTAACCTAAACTTGACTACAAAACAAAACAGAAAATTACTATCTATTCTTATTCTCATTTTATAAAGGCAAGATCATTTTAACACCCTTCCTTCAAAGTTGGAAGAACATAATCACAGTGTTTTCATTTTTTTTAAAATAGCATCAAGAAAGGCATACTTAAAGAAAAGTTAAACACTGCCAAGACTGGTAGTGTCTGCACACCTGCGCTTGAAAACAGTTTACATAAATGGTTCTGGGTACGTCGGTCTTCTAAGACATCTCCCAAACCCAATTACTTCTTGCCTTCTTCTCTCCTATAAGTAGCTACATCATCTCAGAAGCAATAAGGACAGATGAGACTATTAAATTTATATTCTTAGAAGCCTGTAACCCTTGTTATGGCACTTCCTGGAATAACTGATTTCTCACTGCACCGGGCATTTGACAGCCACACTTTCCCCCATGCATGTCTTTCATCACACAGAAAGCAAACCACTCAGGATAATGGAATGAAGTACCACATTAGAATCTGTAAGCATATGTGTATTTATTCATAACAATCTTGAAAATAATTTAAGGCATTTAAATCTATTGCGCATGCATTCACCATATAATTTAATTAGCGATTATAGAAGGTACCATCAGAGCTTCTATTACACTGTTTCTATTACAAATAATTACAAACAAAAAAGTACTTGCACCATTAGGAATGGTATTCTCTTTGTAGACTGTAAGAGGGTAATTTGTTTAAAAGCTTCGCTGATGTCACATATGCAATAGCTATTTGTCGTTTCAGTGAAATGCTGTAGGTACATCTCTGTTAAAGGAAACACTGTCGCTGCAGTGCTTCACGTTATATAAATACACATAATGAAGCCGACACTTAGGCAATCACTATCTACTTAAATGGTCTGATTTTAAAATCAAATGAAATTTTGGGGAAAAGGAGAGGGGAAATATTAACCTCGATTTTTTTATATTTACCATAGTAATATGCACCACCATTTAGTATATACCCATTTGTTCCTGGGTAGGGTACTAGATTTAACATACATAACTGTAATTCTTACAAGTAATCTCAATGTTACTCATGAGGAAAGTAAAACTCATGCAATACCTTATGTAAATTGTACAGGGTCAAGTTAGATGCATCAGAATGTAAAGTTGTATAAAAAAAAATCAGAACGTAAAGTTGTATTTCCAGTATAGCACATCACTAAGGTATAGCTTTAGTGTAAACAACAAGTGAAAAATCCACTGTGACCTGCTTTTGCATTTCCTCTTAACAAGAGCCAAAAGAGGCTAAATTATACACTGCTAGGCACAGATGATCCCATGAACAGTTATATAAATTCAGATCTATTCACTGTTTCTAAATTTCATTGCAACTATTTTTGACTACCTTAGTGAAAGCAAACAAAAAACGAGTTCCTGTCTCAACAACGTTCATAAGAAAAAATGAAAGACATTTGTTTCTTCTTCCACAGTCAGAGACCAAGCATAATCAAAACACCTTCTGAACACTTAAAATAGAAGATCAAAGGGAGAACCTCATTCACGCAAACTAACACTGAACTTGATTGAGACAGTCGGCATATGACCTAAGTTACTTCCTCTTTCCTCTTTCCGATATTTTTGATGAGTTCCCAAAAGTATAGCAGGCTCACCTCCCAACTCATTTCTTTGGAAAAAGCACAAATTCATCTGGTAAACAACTGGCGAGTTTTTCAAATTGATACTTCAAAACCTTTCAAGTAGTCCACTTTTTCTTTTCATAATTTTATCTTTTACTTTAGATTCAAGGAGTACCTGTGCAGGTTTGTTACCTGTTATCTGGGTATATTGCATGACGCTGGAGTTTGTGATATGAATAATCCCTTCATCCAGATAGTAGGCATAGTTCTCAACAGGTTTTCAACCCTTTCTCCCCTCCCTTCTTCCCCCTTCTATTTGTCCCTAGTTGCCATCTTTATGTCTATGAGTATCCAATATTTAGCAATGTTCTATTGCAGCTATGTTTTTCAGTATCCAGTGTTTAGCTCCTGCTTGTAAGTAAGAACATGTAGTATTTGGTTTTCTGTTCCTGTATTAATTTGCTTAGGATAATAGTCTTCAGTTACATCTACGTTGCTGCAAAGGGCGTGATTTCATTCTTTTTTATGACTGTGTAGTATTCCATGGAGTATAGTCAACTCAAATTGTTAATTAATAGAAAATTACATCTCTAAACAAATTCTAAGAGTGACTGCTTTATTTGGAGCTAGAGTATTTCTATGACTCTGAAACTATTATTTATGTTGTTGGAAAGGGTTGCATATCTGATATATTTCATTGTGCGTATATGTCCCTCAGGAATAGGACTTTACCTGAGACTTTATCATTGTAAGAAAGATACCATCTGAATGGATCAGTATTTTTTTTCAATCGGTATAAACTGAATAAAAATATCTGAAGGTTTTGTCATTCGGCTCTAGGGAACTACAATGCATATTAGTATAAAAAAGGCTCTGAGAAGTTCTGCATTAAAAAAAAACATATTTACATTTCTTTAACTGAGCAATTATGGTTTAAAAGTACTGCACTGTTTTCTAGCACTTCTGTTAACATCCTGCAGAACAATTACAGTGGACACAGAAATGTGCTATCCAGATACCCCTGTAAGGAAGGGCTTCTTGCTCTAGCTATCAGCTCTTTTAGGGTTTGCTTCAGCCACAGAGAGATTTACCCAAGGGTCTGCCTCTTCCAGTGGTCAGGAGGGGAGTGGCTCCATATCCAATAGCTTACCGAAGTGCTAGTGTAAATGCCTAGCCATTCTGGCCAAAGGTAAGATAGCTTTGACTGGCTGCATATAATTCCAAGGCTCTCCATGAGGTTGAATAAGGTTTTATTGTGCTTGAATGGCAGTTTGACTTTTCCTCTGCTTAATCCTTCTTCATCTCCCTCCCTTCCATGGGGTTGATCTCAATAAATACCTTAAATACCAAGCTCCACTTCAGAACTGTTTCTAGAGAATCCTACATGTGAACTTCTTACCAGGAGTGGTCTGAGAAAGCAAGGAATAAGATGGGATTTTGAAGCCAGATGATTTACTACACAGCAGGCAATGGAGACTCTGCTATTGGTGGTAGGGAAAGCACAGAGGGCTTCCAGCACCAGATGCTAGTGAATTGTTTAAATTCCTTTCAATACTGAACCAGGATGATGTATTGGTGAAAAAGAATGCAATGTCTGGTGTAATTTATCAGGTGTGTGAGAAAACCAGAGGAAGTAGGAACTACATTGAGATGAGATAGGATAACTATTGATTGCTTAGCTCCACTGGTATCTACCACCCTTCCCCGTAAAAGATAAAAGAAAGTTATGAATGGCTACCAGGCAAATGAAAGCCAATTTTCCAGTTAGATTTCCTGGTAGCTTATAAGGATTCTCTTATCTTTTGAAGTTGGGATGAGGAAGAGAAAGTTGTAGACGGGACTAGGACTTACAGCCACAGTAGCCAATCTGTGACTAATCAGAGGAGGGTAACTGCTCAACCAAGGCACGTCTATTACTCCAAGGTCAAGACACTGGGAAATATGTGGATGATGGATATCATTCTACTCTGTTAATTGGGGCACATGAGCAAGAAGTCGACAGCACTCTGGAGGCCTTAGTAAAACACATAATCTTCGGAAGATAGGAGATGTATCTTAGGAAGATTCAGGGCCCTGCCAAATCAGTAACATTTTTAGTCAGCTAGTGTTCAAGGGTATTTTGCAATATCTTGTACAAGTAAAAGACAAGTTATTGCACATTGTACCTCTGCTGTGAAGAAGGAAGGACAACACCTGGAGGCCGCTTCAGGTTCTGGAGGTAACATGTCCTACACTCAGGAATATAGCTAAAACCCAAATATCTGATGGCATGAAAAGCTGCCAGTTTTGAGCAAAACCCAGAGTAGGAAAAGACTGCACATCAGGTCGAGATTGTGCCATTTGGGCTATATGACCAGACTCTATGGTAATGGAGGCACCAGTGGTGATGTCACGTGCAACTATGGAGCCCCAAGTAGGAGTCCTTCCAGTGAAGATTCCTGGGGTTCTAAAGTGAGGCCAAGTCATCAGCAATATCAATTTTGTGTCAACTGCCAGTTTGCTATCTCATCCTGCTGGAAAAGGAATACCTAGTGATGAGACACTCAATGACCATGTATCTGGATTTCTTATCATGAGCTGGGTTCCTTCAAATCCACCAAGTCACGAGGTGAGGCAGGCCCGGTTTTTCATCATAAGATGGGAGTAGCACTTGACATATTTGGGATAAAGTATTTTAGTCATGAATGGGGCACAAGCAAACTGGTAACCCCAACTCCCGTGTTGCCACAATGGTGCAACAGAGCTTCTTCCTCAGCTCATGTATATGGTCATATGAAGAATTATTTAAGATCAAGTAAGAGAAAAACAAAATGCCTAAATTTGGTTTGCAGATGTGTGAACTCGGTACGTGAATGTAAGCCAAAACAGACAGCAGCTGCACAGCAGTCTCGCTTAGAAGCGGCCTTGAAGGACAGTGGTGAAGGTAACCATCTCAAGGGCTCGAGTGAGGAAACTGATTTTCATCTTGCATAGAAAGGGAAGTGGCTTGAGATTAGCGTATACATAAGCTCACGGAAGGGGTAAAAGGTCTGGCCAGCTGGCCAGGAGCTTAAAAAAAGATACTTGGAATTTGGGGGACAAGATCTGAGCTAGAGGGATGTGGAAAAGCAAATCTAGGAATGAGCATGAAGTGGGATCTCTGTATTAATACCCACAAAAGAGTACTCAGCAGGGAAGAGGCAATATGCGACTGTGTAGACAGAATGACTTGATCATTTTTACCAGTCGGCCTCAGTCAGTGCCCACCCCAGGGTTGGCCCAATAAGCATATGAATGGAGGGGTCAGGGTTGGAGAGATTGAGGCTCTTCAGGGGCTTAACAGCATGAGCTTCTGTTTATAAAGGCTCATTTGGTTATTTTGCTGCTGAGTGTCCACCTGCCAGCAACAGAGATGAACACTGAGACCCCGATGTAATGATATTCCTCAAGGAGACCAACTAGCCACTTGATAGCAACTTGACTATGTTGGAACAGTTCCATCCTGGAAGGACTGTGTATTTGTTCTAATAGTAATGGATACATATTTCAGGTATAAGTTTGCTTTTCTGACTGTGGCGTAAGTCAGCACCAGTTTTTCAGAGGCTTATATTTAATCTGCCCAAATAAAATCTTTAATACAACCATGATGTCAGACCACAGGACTCATCTTAAACAAAGTAAATGTTGGAGTGGGCCCATTAGCATGGGGTACATTGGTAGATCACATACTGTACCATCCAGGAGCTGCTTTACCAATAAATAATTGGAATCATCTGTGAAGGTCAGTAGAGATGCTACCTGAGGGTAAGAGAGATTGAGAAGAAATAGCAGAGGGAGGGGAAAAAAAGTATGAGTTGTGGCTTTGAGTATATACACAGTATCAGGGACTGTTGTTTGCGAAACTAACTTTCATCTTCAAAGATTTATCCAGAAAGAGGGGCCTGCTGGAATGCTAGAGAAACTGCTTCCTGAAGGAGTATGACACGTGTCTGAGCAGCCCAAAGGGACACCACTGTGAGAGATAGAGCTGTGCTGCCCAGATGCCTTTTCAAGGAAGAAGTTTTTGCCTTAGCTGTTAACACCTTCAGGGTTTGCCTTGGCCACAGAATTCTGCCTCTTACAAAGGCTGAACCTTCCCAAGGCAGGCCATGTGCAATGAATGATGGAAGAGAAAGTACAATGGCCTGGCTCATGCAGACGAATGCAAGACAGTTCTGATGAGCTGCATTAAACACAAACCTTCCAAAGGGGTAGATTGAAGATTTGTTCAGCTTTTCCCTCCGCCCATTCTGCTGCCCCACTTCCTTTCAGAGCCATTGATCCTTAACCTCCAAACTCAGTTCTAAGCATCTGCTTCAGGAAATCTTACCCATGACAAAAAATTTGTATAAAACACTGAAGTGGGAAAAGTTGTACTAGAAGACTGTAAGAATGAACTGTATTCTTCTTACTAATCAACCCCTTGAAAATAATATCTCAAGATTATTACAGCCATATTTCTATTTAAAACTCTTTCACTGAATTTTATTTTAATTAGGTACATGTGGATTAAAATAAGTTTAATCTTTTTGAAAGGAAGAAAGAAAACATTGTATACTTGCATGCAAGACATTACTAAATCTGGAGACTAATATAAGGATTTGTATGGCAGTATGGGTTGCCACGTTGACTCTAAGTGGCTTAGAATCCTGTTGAGGGACAAGAAACATGTGAAAAAATAATCAGAATTACAGTTACAGTACAATGGTCATAAGGCAGTACACGGTTAACTTCTAAATGAGGGAGTAGAGCAAATGTCTGCTGTAGGAACTGGAGTCACAAAGGGAAGACACTCAAAAGACTTAAAAAAATTAAAAATAAGAAAATAATAATCTCAGACTGAAGTGTTTGGAACCTCTGGAAAAATAGAGGACTTTGAGCTGAATTGGCCCCTCCCTTTCAAATGTAACTGCTCCTGCATAAAAGATCAAAATGCTTGAAAAATTATTGGAAAACTGCATGTTTGTAAGGCACAGTACAGTATTCTACAGATAACATTTGCTATGTACTGAATTGTGTTCCCCCCAAAGTTTATATATCGGAGCTCTAATCCCCAATGTGCATGAATTTGGAGATAGGGTTTTTATAGGATAATGAAGGTTAAAGGAGGTCACGAGTGTGGGGTCTTATGTGATAGGATAGGAAGCTTTATAAGAGGAAGAGTGAGATCTTTCCCTCCCCTTGATGGCATAGAGTAAAAGCCACGTAGGACCTGGAGGGTAGGGGCCTACAGCAAGCCCAGGGAAGAGTCCCCACCAGGAACCAAATTGGCCTCAGCCCCTTGGCCTTGGACTTCCCCATGTCCCACAGAATTGTGGGAAAATAAATTTCTGTTGTTTAAGCCACCCATTTTATGATATTTTGTTATGGTAGCCTGAGCTGACTAAGACAGAAGTTGCCCTAAAAGGAGAGGCGGCCTCTTCCCTGTCAGAGTTTATTTTCTGCCAGAAACAGAAAACACTGGCAAGACCCATGTCAAGAAGGGAAATGTTCCAAACGCATGTGTTGTATATGAGTAGGAGAAGAGAAAGAGAAAATACACACATATAGCCCACTTTATTTTCGTTTGATATACCAAGTTTATTTGATTATATTTTAATCCTTTAATTCAGTAAGTACAAAATAAGCACGTTGTGTGAGACACATAAAGAAAGGAAAATATTCTTTAAGCAGGAACAAGACCCTACAGAGAATGTACGGTGGTTTGGAGGGTAGAGCTAGTGTAGGGGGAAAACTGATGATATAATCTCTTGATTTAAGTAAGAAAGAGCAATTAAGATGAACAGAAGCCACAGCACCTAAATGCAGAGCTGCATTTACATAGAAACAGAACATTTCATGTTCAAGAAATGTCAGTTTTCTATAAATATAGAGGTTCAGTCATTACCACCAGAATTATTCATCATACTATGATTCAAAACAAGATGAATATACTGGGCCAGCATTCGGACTCCAATCCTAAAACAGGCCTTTAATGTATTTTTCAAAATGTCTTTGTCCATTCAAAAATAGAAGTTTGCTGAGTATCAAATAAGGTCAGAAAGAAAATGCACAAATTTCTTTCCCAGTTCAAGTGAGTAAGGACTAGTCACCAAAAACATTTGGGGCATTTAACTGACTTGCATAAATTCTCATTTTTAATTTATTATAATAAATCTAAAAAATATAGTAGTGGAAGAATATTAGTATCTGAACTCTCATTCTAATTTTCTGATTCCCATCCAACCTTCAATATTTTCTCTTTTTTTCTTTCTATAATCTACCTCTCTATGTCGTATTCATTCTTCAAGTCCAAACTGAGATTCTCAGTTCTTCCACAAAAGTATTATGATTTGCTTTTAGGAATTTTTAGGGGACCGTGTGTGTGTGTGTGTGTGTGTATGTGTGTGTGTGTGTGTTTGTGTGTGTGTGTGTGTGTTCAAATACCCATGTGCATTCTTGTATCTTGCTCAGGGTTTAGTGTACACTTTAAAATGTAAATCTCCTTCCCAATCTTCACTTTCAGGATTTTTTTAATGTATTGTTTCTTTCATTATTTCTTTACTATCATTGCCTTTATTCTCTTAGTCTGCAGCTCCAATTAGACACATTATATTTATCTTGAATATATGATCCTGATTTCTAAATTTTTCTCTTATACGTTTCATCTCATCTCCATTGGATGCCACTTTTGCTATCAGGTCACCAATTTTGTCTTCAACAGTGATCATTCTAATAAGTTAGTTCAGTTATAAACACATATTTACATTTACTTTTCAAACACATCTTCTTATTTTCTATTATTTTTTCATAGCATGCTAAGGTTATATTATGTATAAATTACTTTCTCTAATCTGAGATTCAATAGGATTGTTTCTAAAATCTTCCTCTGGCGTCTCAATTATTTTTCTTCCAGGACCAGTCTTTGTGTTCTCTTTATTTCACGGTTTTGGCTTTACTCAAATGAGTGCTGGTTCTTGGTGGTGTTTGTTCTTACTGACGCTTGTGCTGGGTTAATGGAGCCAAGTGGCATGATGTGTTCCTGAATTTCTTCTACTCTTTTTTTCCATAGATGTCTACCCTGAATGGAAAAGCTTAAATAGGTTCTGAGTGTGTAGTCAGGTTATTTCGACCAACATCTTGTTCTTTAGGCGCATGGCATGGCGTTTCCTCGAGTTTAGATCTACTTATTGCCAAAGAAGAGATTTATTCTGGTGGTAGAGAAATTTAGTGTGTTTCTCTCATCAGTAGAGCTGTTGCTGTCTCTCTCATAAGAATTGGGAGTTATCCTCAGATTGAGTCCGAGCCCTCCCCTGACGGTCAACATATTTTCTTCACTGTTTGGATTTTAGCCTGGGGCAAAATGTTTTTATATCCACTGCTCAGCACGCCTGTGTGTGTGTGTGTGTGTGTGTGTGTGTGTGTGCATGTGCGTGTGTGTGTAGAGGTCAAATAGCACAATTACTTTAAATAGAATTCTTTAAATAGTTCTGATGGATTACTCCAGGGACACTTTTTATTTTTTTATGTTTTGTTTCCTGTATTTACTTTGAGCTTGGTATTTCTCTGCGTCTGTGATTATCTTCATGATAATTTTCACTTGCTTTTGTGTTACGCTGTGATTTACTCAGTTTCATCAAGTCTGATCCATCTGTTTTTTTATGTCAAGACTCTCCTAAATATCTTCAATTTTCTTGTTTTCCATCTGTTATGAACCATGTCTTCATCTCAATCTGATATTAAAATGTATATTTTTATAATTTATTTTACTTTATTGACTGGACAAATATAAATGAGAAAATACTTCTTTTTTCTCCACTAGAATGTTAATATCTAGGTATATGTGAAAAATAGCAAAAAGGAGGCAATTTTTTATTATTTGTATGCAGAATTAGATCTTGGCCATATCTTAATGCTACATGGAGCCTCAGGTTGTTCATTACTGGCTTAAGATGGTTACACTCCCAGGGGTATTTGCATTTTAATAGGGAACTCTTGTAGCACAAAATCCTTTAAGACCAAAAGAAATTAATCTCTAAAAGTGAAATTTGAGATATTATGACAAAGCTCTTGGGGCAAAAGAGAGTGAGGGATTTTTAAATGGCAGAATTTCTCTCTACTTTCAAATTACATGATGACTATCATAAGACAAGATTTAGTAGGGAAAAGCAGGAAATCCTATGACCCTCATATTTCCCACAGGAAGTAAAATTTATTTTTAAATAGTTAAAAATATTAAAGGACTGTCAAAAGCACACCAAATTATTTACATATTTTGAAAAACATACACTATGGCTCTTTTAATTTTTATATAGTGTATCACTGTATGAAATGCTACTTTGAACTATTATCTAGTTCATATAATCTTCCTTCTTCTAAAACCCACCAAAGAGTTTATTCAGATGATTTATATTAAGTGTGCAATATTCAATGACACCATGCAATACGAAATGACATTCACACCCACGTAAACTGATACAGTGCTGCATGTGACTTCAGATATTTTGGAAAATTAATAATAATTAATTTCCCTGAGTTAGGCAAACTTCCAAAGTGCCAAATGCCCACAAATGAGACTGAATCCATGATTCTAGAACATATGATTAAAACTAGACTTCTCCATTAAGACACAGTGGATCAGATAACTGACATGTTTTAAGTTATTATAGACTCTAGGTTACCCAATACATTTTCTTTTCTCTTTGATTAAACCATATACAAGAGTAATGCATCTTAGGTTTCCTTTTCTCCTTATATTCTTGTACATTATACTCCTGAACCTGGCAAATAAGTAGAAATGGTGAAAAACACCCTCTAACCTTAGCACTTATTATGATTATAGAAGGTAAGCTCCTTACTTTCTATTTTGATTGAAGAAATAAGAGAAAACATTGAGTTGGGAAACAGCAAGAAAGAAAGATAAATAACATTTCTGTATCTAGTCAGAGAAACCTAAAATAGAATTGTGACCCCAACACAACTAAACAATTGCTTAGTGAGAATATATACATGTTTTGCAAAATGATAAACATTTTTTCTTTTATTTAAGCAACATAATTGTCTTTATTAAAAACCCAGTTAGGAACTGGAGAAAGATGCTTTTTTTCCTTATTATGAAATAAATGTAGACTGGAGTACTTAAATATCTCACTCACTAAATGGAAGGGAAACATATTAAAAGTTGTATATCCTCGAGTACTTCTAAAGACAAACATTTTGGGTCATCTTAGGCAACCTGTTGTCTGAACTCTCTGAGTCATTAATTAAGCCATAGCAATTACTGATTTTACTCCATCAAGTAGCCATTTTCTTAGAAAAGTCTCCTCTCCATGAATAAATGAAACATTTTTACCATCAAACAATTAAATACAAGATTTTGGGACCATTTTTCCTTTTAGCTTAGAAGAATTGTCTATCTGGCTTTTTGCTTTTAACTTTAAGAAGCATTATCACAGGCTGCTGTGGAAATAGCAGATGTCACAGATAAGAAACTCTTTAAGTCATGTGTCACAGAAAGAGCAGGTGCACCCTCAAGGAAAAAAAAAAATCTTGTTTTCATGCAATTATCTTTTTTAATGAAAATAAATGAAGGAGAAAAACTCACAAGACCATATCAACATCACCATCTTCTCTCTTTCTCCCTCTCTCAATCATTTTCCCTGAAAATAAAGCGGCTCTTTAACCTCTTCAATTCTTGAATCATCTACTAAGTAAGCACTCACCAGGATAAGTACTGAAATCTGAAAAGAATCCTACTGATTGAGTTTCAAAAGCAGCCATTCAACCTTATAAGAGTAACTTCTTTTTAATTAAGAACTGAACAGTAGGTAGATTACAAGAGGCTGGTAGAACAGATAAAAGAAGGCATTAGAAATGCAAACAGAATCTTAGATAATAGATGTGAGAAAGCATTCTAAATATACTGGCCTTAAATGCATTTTATGCTATAATTCAAGAGATCAGATGAGGAGAAAATTAGAATATTATAGTCCAGAATAAGAAATTAAGATACTTAGAGAAGAGGCTGAAGTATTTCATAACTGTACTCTTACTCTTTTACAGAAAAAAGAACAATGGGAAAATCGAAGTGGTTTGAAGAAAAGTGTAAAAACAGCAGAATCCCTGGAAACCAGTTGGCTGATACTGAGAAATTTAAGTGTCATAACTCAATAAGCCTAATCTGTGAGTGATGTGAGTTGTAAAGTGTTGAGGATTAAACTCTTCATTTGTGCTGTGCATATTAAGTAATCCCAGCTTTCCTCATTTCTTCTCCCATCAAGAATTCTTTCTCTTTTTCTACAGTACTTATTTATATTGTAACATTCTTCAACTTCTAACTCATCTCTTAATACTCATCCTTCTTTTTTCAGTAAATGGTATCAAAAGAAAAGAGAGGGATGATTAAAAGGAGTCAGTTTGTCACCCACTGGATGCTTCCAGTAGGTGTTTTAAACAAAATACACTTCAGGCTGGACCTGAAGAGTAGCACGTATGTTTTTAAAAATATAAACATGTAAGTTTTAAATTCTTGTGTATTATGCAAGTCAGAAAAAAAGAAAGGATGTCTAGAGTGGTTAGGAAACACCAATGGAAGAAGATTGACTGAAATTTGTTTTGAAAGGTAGAGAAGACAAGTGGTAAGCAGAGGGACAGGAGGGTAAATCAAGGAAGTTGAAGATCAAAGGCATAATGATAGGAGTAGGAGGTATTCTTAGAAGGAAGCCTAGGCTGAACTTCCAGAAATGTAAATCAGATCATGACCCTCCTTTGCTTAAAAATCTTCAATGATTTCTCATTGTAAATAGAATAGAATACAAACCACTTACATGACCCTCAAGACCCTATGTGATCTAGTTGACGTAGTTCCTACCCAGTGCTGAGGTATCATCTATTATTTCTTTCCTGTTCATTCCAGTGCAGCCATTGGCCTTGTTTTTGTTTAAATTATTGATTTGTTTAATTGATACATTGTAATTGTACATATTTATGGAATATGTTTGACCTTTCTGATGTTTCAATACTTATCTATATGGTATCACAACCTAATCAGGGAAGTTTGTGTATTCATCACCTCATGCATTTATTATTTCTTTGTGGTGAGAACCTTCAAAAGCTTCTCTTCTAGCTATTTTTTAATATACAATATTTTTGCTCTTAACCATAGCAACCCTACTGTGAAGTAGAACATTAGAATTTGTTCCTCCAATCCAATTATAACTTTGTAGCTGTTGAACCATCTCTCCCTGTCTTTCTCTCTCCCCTCTCTTCCCCAGTTCTGGTAACCACTGTTCTACTCTGTTTCTATTATATCAACTTTTTCTTTTTTCTTCTTCTCTAGATTCTACATATAAGTGAGATTATACAGAATTTGTCTTTCCATGTCTGGCTTTTTTCATTTAACGTGATGTCTCCAAATCCATCCACATTGTCACAAATGACAGAATTTCATTCTTTTATGGCTAAATAGTATTCCACTATGTATATATACCACATTTTCTCTACGATATGCATCCACTGATGGACACTTAGGTTGATTCCATATTTTGGCTATGGTGAATAGTATTGCAATAAACACAGAATGGATTAATGTGCAGATATCTCTTTGACATAATGATTTCATTTACTTTGGATATATATCCAGTAAAGTGGGGTTGTTGGATCATATGGTAGTTCTATTTTTAATTTTTTGAGAACTCTCCATACTATTTTATGTAACAGCTGTACTAGTTTACATTACAAACCTGTCAAAAGTGTGTAAATTTTCCCTTTTCCCCATATACTTGCCAATAATTATATTATTTTGTCTTTTTGATAATGGCCATTCTAACTAGGATGAAGTAATAACTCATCATGAGTTTTATTTGTATTTCACTGGTGATTAATTATGTTGAGAAATGTTCATATACCTGTCAGCCATTTGCATCTCTTTTGATAAGTGTCTGGCAAGATTTTTTGCCCAGTTTCCAATCAGGTTATTTTTTTTTCTGGAGTTGTTTAACTGCCATATATATTTTGGATATTAATTGCCAGATGTATAGTTTTCAAATATTTTCTCACATTCTGCAAGTTGTTTCCTCACCCTGTTGTAGTTTCCCTTACTGTTCAAAAGTTTTTAGTTTGATGTAATTCCATTCATCTGTTTTTGCCCTTGCTGCCTCTGCTTTTGAAGTCTTATTTTGAAAAATCCTTCCCAGTTCAATGTGATAAATCATTTTCCCTATTTTATTATAGTACTTTTATAGTTTAAAGTTTTACATTTAAATCTTTAATCATCTTGAGTTGATTTCTGTATATGGTCAGAGTTAGGGGTCTAATCTCATCCTTCTGCATGTGGATATATAATTTTCTCAGCATCAATTATGGAAGAGACTGTTTTTTTTTTTTTTTCCTTTAATGTGTGTTCCTGACAGGTCTGTTGAAAATCAATTGGCTAACTGAGCTTCATAACTGAAATATAAATAAAATCCTTTTTAGACAAGCAAATGCTGAAAGAACTTATTACTGCAAGAGCTGCCTTACAAGAGCTCCTAAAAGGAACAGTAAATACGGAAAGGAAAGACCATAACACACTTAAGTTCACAGACCAATGACACTATAAAGCAACCATACAAACAAGTCTGCATGATAACCAGGTAACATCATAATGGCAGAATCAAATGCACACATACCAATACTAACCTTTAATGTAAACAAGCTAAATGTCCCCCAATTAAAAGGAACATAGTGGCAAGCTGGAAAAAGAAGCAAGACCAAATGATATGCCATCTTCAAGATATCCATCTCATATGCAATGACATCCAAGGCTGAAATTAAAGGGATGGAGAAAGATCTACTAAGCAAATGGAAATCAGAAAAAAGCAAGGGTTGCAATCTTAATTACAGACAAAACAGATTTCAAACCAACAAAGATCAAAACAACAAAGAAGGAATTACATAATGGTAAAGGGTTCAATTCAACAAAAAGAGCTAACTATCCTAAATATCTATGTACCCAACAGAGAAGCACCCAGATTAATAAAGCAAGTTCATAGAGACCTATGAAGAAATTTAGATTACTATAGAATAATAGAGGGAAACTTCAACACTCCACTGACAGTATTAGACAGATCATTGAGGTGGAAACTTAACAGATATTCAGGACCTGAACTCAACACTTGACAATATGGACCTAATAAACATCTACAGAAACCTCCATCCTGAAACAACAGAATATACATTCTTCTCATCATGACATGGCACATACTCTAAAATAGACCACACAATTGGACATAAAACAATTCTCAGCTAATTCAAAAACAAAAACAAAAAAACACAAAATCATACCAACCGCACTCTTGGACCACAACAGAATAAAAGTGAATTCAACACAAAGAAATTCTCTCAAAGCCATACATGGAATTTAAACAATTTGTTCCTGAATGACTTTTGGGTAAATAATGAAATTAAGGAGAAAATAAAGAAATTCTTTGAAACTAATTAGAATGAAATTACAACATACCAGAATCTCTGAAACACAACTAAAGCAGTGTTAAGAGGGAAATTTATAGCACTAAATGCCCACGTAAAAAGTTAGAAATATCTCAAATTAATAACCTAACATCACAACTAGAAAAACTAGACAAGCAAGAGCAAACCAACCCCAGAGCTAGCAGAAGACAAGAAGTAACCAAAATCAGAGCTAAACTGAAGGAGATTGAGACATGAAAAACCATTCAAAAGATCAATGAATCCAGGAGTTTTTCTTTGAAAAAGCAAATAAGATAGATCACTAGTTGGATGAATAAAGACAAGAGAGAAGATCTAAACAAACACAATCAGAAATGACAAACGGGACATTACCACAGAAATACAAATAGTAAAGACTACTATGGATACCTCTATACACATGAACTAGACAAATCAGAATAAATAAATACCTGGAAATATGCACCTTCCCAAGACTGTATCAGGAAGAAATTGAATCCCTGAACAGACCAATAACAAATTTTGAAATCGAGGCAGTGATAAATAGCCTACCAACAAGAAAAAGCCCAGGAACAGATGGATTCATAGCAAAATTCAACCAAATGTACAGTAAAGAGCTGGTACCATTCCTCCTGAAACTATTCCACAAAATTGAGAAGGAAGAATTCCTTCCCAACTTATTCTGAGGCCAGCATTATACTATTACCAAAACCTGGCTCAGACACAACAAAAAAAGAAGACTTCAGGCCAATATCCTTGATGAACAGGGATGCAAAAATACTTGACAAAACACTAGCAAACTGCATCCAACAGCACATCGAAAAGCTAATCCACCATGATCAAGTAGCCCTTATCTCTTGAGATGCAAGGTGGGTTCAACACACATAAATCAATAAAAATGATTTATCCCATAAATAGAACTAAAGACAAAAACCACATGATTACCTCAATATATGCAGAAATAGCTTTTGATAAAATGCAACGTTCTTTCATGTTAAAACCCCTCAATAAACTAGCTATTGAAGGAACATACTTCAAAATAATAAGAGCCATCTATGAAAAACCCATAGACAACATTATACTGAACAGACAAAAGCTGGAAGCATTCCCTTTGAAAACCAGCACAAGACAAGGATTTTCTTTCTCACCACTACTATTCAATACAGTATTAGAAGTCCTGGTCAGAGTGATCAGGCAAGAGAAAGAAATAAAGAGCATCCAAATATGAAGAGAGGAAATCAAACTATTCCTGTTTGCCTATGACATGATCCAATATCTCAAAAACCCTATAGTCTCACCCTAAATTTCCTTCAGCTAATAACTTCAGCAAAGTTTCAGGATACAAAATCAAATGTACAAAAATTAGTAGAATTTCTATAAACCAACAACATGTAAGCTGAGAGACAAATCATGAATGCAATCCCATTCAGAATTGCCACAAGAAGAATAAAATACCTAGGAATACAGCTAATCAGGGAAGTGAAAGATCTTTACCACAAGAATTACAAAACAATGCTCAAGGAAATCAGAGGTGGCACAAACAAAGAAAAACATTCCATGTTGATGGATAGGAACAATCAATATTGTTAAAATGGCCATACCACTCAAAGCAATTTACAGATTCAATGCTACTCCTATCAAACTACCAATGACATTCTTGACAGAACTGGAAATATCTAGATATGGAACCAAAAAAGAGCCTGAATAGCCAAGTTAATCCTAAGCAAAAAGAACAAAGCTGGAGGTATTACAACACCTGACTTCAAACTATACTACAGGGTGACAGTAGCCAAAATAGCATGATACTGGTATAAAAACAGATACATAGACCAATGGAACAGAATAGACAGCCCAGAAATAATGCCACATACCTACAACCATCTGATCTTCAACAAAACTGACAAAAACATGCAATGGAGAAAGGAGTCCCTATTCAGTAAATGGTGCTGGGATAAATGGCTAGCCATAAACAGAAGATTGAAACTGGACCCCTTCCTTACATTATATACAAACATCAACTCAAGATGGATTAAAGACCTAAATGTAAAACATGAAACTATAAAAACCTTGGGAAGATGACAAAAGCAATTGCAACAAATACAAAAATTAACAAATGGAATCTAATTAAACTAAATAGCCCTGCACAGCAAAAGAAACTATCGACAGAGTAAACAGATAACCTACAGAATGGGAGAAAATACTTGCAAACTATGTATCTGATAAAAGTCTAATATCCCTATAAGGAACTTAAACACACTGATAAGGAAAAAAAAGAACCTCATTAGAAAGTGGGCAAAGTACATGAACAGACTTTTTTTTTTTTTTCAAAAGAAGACATACATGCAGCCAACAATTATGTGAAAAAAAAAAGAAATGCAAATCAAATCAAAATGAGATACCACCTATTATGGCTATTATTAAAAAGTTAAAAACAAAATGCTTGCAAGGTTGTGGAGAAAAAGGAATACTTATACAGTCAGTAGGAGTGTAAATTAATTCAACCATTGTGGAAAGCAGTGCAGTGGTTCCTCAAAGACCTAAAAATTGAAGTATTATTTAACCCAAGAATCTCAATACCGAGTGTATACCTAAAGGAGTACAAATCATTCTATCATAAAGACACATGCACACATATGTTCATTACAGCACTAATTACAATAGCAAAGATGTGGAAATCAACCTAAATGTCCATCAGTGGTAGACTGGGTAAAGAAAATGGGCTACATATACACCATGGAACACTACGTATCAAAAAAAAAAAAAAAAAAGATTATGTCCTTTGAACATGGATGGAGCTGGAGGTCATTATCTTCAGCAAACTAAGGCAGGAACAGAAAATCAAATATCACATGTTCTCACTTATAAATAGGAGCTAAATAATGAGAACCAATGGGTACAAAGAGGACAACAACAGACATTGGGTCCTACTTGAGGGAGGAGAGTAGGAAGAAGCAGAGGATCAGCAAAAATAACTATTCTGTACTATGTTTAGCATACAGGTGACAAAATAATCTGTACAACAAACCCCCATGACCTAAGTTTACCTATATAACAGAACTGCACATGTACCCCTGAGAGTATAATATAAATTAAAAAAAAATCATTTGGCTGTAGGTACATGAATTTATTTCTGGGCTTTTAATTTTCTTTCATTGGTTTATGTGTTTGTTTTATGCCAGTACCATACTGTTTTGTTTACTATAACTTTGTTGTATATTTTGAAGTCAAGTACCATGATTCTTTGAGCTTTGTTCCTTTTGTCTAGGATTGTTTTGGCTATTTCAGGGTCTTCTGTGGTTCTATACAAATGTTAGGACTTCTTTTTTTCTATTTCTGTAAAGAATGTTATTGAATATTTTGATAGGGATTGCATTAAACTATATATTACATTGGGTAGTGTGGCCATTTTTATAATAATAATTTTCCAGTCCATGAATACAGAATATTTGTGTCTTCTTCCATTTATTTTATTAAAGTTTTAAATGAAGAGATCTTTTTCCTCCTTGGTTAAGTTTATTTCCAGTTATCTTATTTCTTTGTAGCTATTAAAAACATAATTTTTTGACTTCTCTTTGAGGTAGTTTGCAATTGGTGTATAGAAACGTTGCTGATTTCTGTATATTGATTTTGTATTCTGCAACTTTCTTGAATTTGCTTGTTACTTTAAACAGTTTTTTGGTGAAAGTTTTAGAGTTTCCTATATATAAAATCATGTCATCTGCAAATGGACAGTTTGACACCCACCTTTCTAATTTGGATGCTTTTTCTTTCTTTCTTTTGCCTAATTGCTCTGGATAAGACTTCCAGTACTCTGTTGAATAAAAGTGGTGAGAGTAAGCATCTTTGCCTTGTCTCTGATCTTAGAGGAAAACTTTCAGATTTCCCATTCAGTATGCTGCTACCTATAGAATTGTTATATATAGCCTTTATTGTCTTAAGGTATATACCTTCTATGCCTATTTTATTGAGAGTTTTTATTATGAGGAATGTTGAACTTTGTCAAATACTTTTTCTGCATCTATTGAAATGATGATATATGGCTTTTGTCTTCCTGTTAATGTGGTATATTACACTTATTGGTTTCCATATGTTAAATCATACTTGCATCCCTGTAAATGAATTTCACTTGATTATATAAATCTTTTTAATATGCTATTGAATTCATTTTGTATTTTTTTAGACATTTTGCATGTATGTTCATCTGAAATACTGGCCTGTAGTTTTTTTTTTTTTTTTAAGATTGTGTCATTGTCCTTGTGTCCAGTTTTAGAGTTGAGGTAATGCTGGACTCATAAAATGAGTTTGGAAGTATTCTCTTCTCTTTTGTTTTCTAGAATACTTTGAGAATAACTGGTGTTAGTTCTTTAAGTGTTTGTTAAACTTCAGCAGTTAATCCATTAGGCCCTGGGAAGACTTTTTCTTACTGATTCAATTTCCTTACTCATTATTGGTCTGTTCATATTTTCCACTTCTTCATAATTTTAAGATTGTATGTGGCCAACAATTTGTCCCTTTATTCTGTTACCAAATTTGGTGGCAGACAGTTGTTCACAACAGTCTCACAATTCTTTGTTTTTTTTTTTTTTTTTGTCTTTTACTGTAATGTCTCCTTTTGCATCTCTGATTTCATTTATTTGAGTCTTCTCTCTGATCTTTAATTTTCTGGGCAATACCAAGTTGTTTCCACTTTAAGGTTATAGATTAGAGTTTTCCTCTTACTAGAATGTTCTTCCTTCCACCCATCTTTGCATGCCTGGCTTCTTGATATCCGTCAAGTCTCATTCCAAATATTACCTCCTAGGCAAGCCTTCTTCCACCATTTCTGCCAGTTTCACTCTATCCCATTAATTTTACTTTCTTCTTAGCAGTTATTATTCTTAAAATTTAGCAGCTTGTATCATAATGTTTAACAGTGTCTCCTTCATCACTCCAAATTCAGGTAGAAGATGGGTAGGAGAGAATAGATCTTTTTTTAAAATCTTGCCCAGTGTTGTATCTCTAGCATCTAGCCCAGGTTCTAGCTTGGTGCCATAGTCTGTGAACTGTTTGTTACCAGTTTGCCAAAAGATAAACCAACACAGAGCTTTCTACTAAGAAAAAAAAAATCAGCTAAACCAAACAATATTCCTAGTGACTTATTTAGTTTACATTCGGACACAAACTTCCTTTCTGCCCATGGACCTCTAATAGTTTCTGGACTGTTACGGTCCACCGACTATACCTTGAGTAGCATTGGCCTAGTTTCTAAGAGGGGCTGGAAGACTTCATTCCAGCAAAAGCTAAAAGATAACAAAATGTGAGAGGTTTAATAAAATACTTGATAGTTTTAGTAGATTGTTTATATTTCAGGTATTTTAATCAGTTATAATTCCTTAGTAAAAAGAATTGCTTGTACTTAGCTTGTGAGAAGTAGGGTGGTGTTACCAGAAAAGCCTATTAATAGCTATTAGAGCCAGGTGAGAATAGAGCATGAGAGGAAAGGCCAACCCACCGAAGCAGCAGATAAAGCTTAATACCAGAAGTCCTATCAGAAAGTAGGACAGACATGGGAATGTTCTAATGACAACTAAGGAGAGCGTGATTTCGTCTTCCCACAGAGATCAGCATACAGTACACCAAATAGAAAAAGAATTCTAAACTCAAAAATTAATGGGCTTGAAAAACACCTTTCTGTACCTACATAATCAGAGGCAGTGAAGATTTCCATAAAGGAAAATAAAAAGTTTAAGATTCCAATAAATCACTAAAATTCAATTGTTACTATAACTTGCATTTATGGAATAGTGCCTATGTACTAAGTACTGTGGCATATCCATTATGTCAATGAATGTCCTCAACCATTCTTTAGGGAAGATACATCTGTTATTCACTTTAACTGAGGCTTAAATATATAGCAAGTAGCAGAACCAGTATTTAAACAAAAGGAGTCTTAAATGAGAGCCTATGCTCCTAAAATCTATGCATACAGCTTTCCTATGTAAGCAGCTTAATCCCAAATAGTCACAGTAAAAAAAAAAAAAAAAAATGTCAGAGAAGGATTCAAGAAAAAGATTCTAAATACCAGGTCATGGGTGAGATATGAGATTGAATGCAGGGTGATAAGTGCTGAAAAATAGCTGTTTACCGGAAGACCATGAAGCCTAAATATCTATAATTAGGGATTATTTTCTTTGGATCTTGAAAGCTTTTCCTATTACCAAGATCTAGTAATAACAAGGGAGAAATAAAAAGTTCTGAAACTTGCCACCTACTGTATCAGAATCTCTGAATTTGTGAATCTGCATTTTTTAAAAGCTCCCCATGTGAACCTGATGAACAGACAAGTTTGGAAACCATTGCCTCAAGCTAATCCTTTATGAAAAAAGGGTTGCAAGTTTGCTCAATGACAGACTGGTGGTGTTTGGACAGTGAGAAAAAGGAAGGAAAAAAGGAAGTATTAAATAGAACCAACATGATTTTTCCTTGCTAAGAAGAATTTTTTTAAACACTTTCTTATCTCTTTCAGGGCACTGAGGGACTTGCAGCAGACTGACCCCATGTACTAAAGAGAAGAATAATTGCATATTCGACAGGTCCTACTTTGTCTCTTGGAGGAACAGATGTCTTGGGGATAGAAAACTCAAATGAATACAGTATCATCCTGTGGACAGACAGCTGGAAGACAACGGTAAGTGTCCCTGCACGTGCAACAGCATCAACAATGTCCGTGCTAAAAGAATGGACACGGTTTACGAGTAAGTTCTTCATATCAAAATCACATATATTAGGGACTTTTTTTTTCTAATGATGAATTGATATTCTGCCTGCTATTTTGGCATGTCACTGTGACTCTTACACTTATACAATGGAAAATGGAACTACATGGCAGGAATCCTTGGAAGATTGTATTAGTCTGTTTTCACATTGCTATAAAGAACTACCTGAGACTGGGTAATTTATGAAGAAAAGATGTTTAATTGACTCACAGTTCTGCAGGCTTAACAGGAAGCACGACTAAAAGGTCTCAAGAAACTTACAATCTGGTAGAAGGCAAAGGGGAAGCAAGGACCTTGACCTTCTTTACATAGTGGCAGGAGAGAGACAGTGAGGGTGAACTGCCACACATTTTTAAAGCATCAGATCTCATGAGAACTCCCCTACTATCACGAGAACAGCATGGGGAAAACCACCCCCCTGATCCAATCCCCTCCCACAAGGTTCCTCCCCTGACTTTTGGGGGTTACAATTCTACATGAGATTTGGGTGATGTATTAGTCAGTTCTCACATTGCTATAAGGAAATAGCCAAGACTGGATAACTTATTTTTAAAAAAGTGGTTTAATTGACTCACAGTTATGCATAGCTGGAAAGGACTCAGGAAACTTAGAATCATGGTGGAAGGCGAAGGGTAAGAAAGGCACCTTCTTTACAGGGTGGATTAATGTAGTGAGTATAAGCAGGGAAAATGACAGCTGCTTAAAAAGCCATCAGATCTCACGAGACTCAGTAACTATCAGGAGAACAGCATGGGAGAAACTGCCTCCATGATCCAGTTACCTCCACCCTTGGTCCCACTCTTAGCATGTAGAGATTATGAGGATTATAATTTAAGATGAGATTTTGAGTGGGGATACAGCTAAACCATATCAGACATAAACAAATTCTGGGAAAATCTCAGAAAGCAAGTAGGTCTCAAATTGAGCCTCAGCTTCATGTTCTTCTCTATGCCCATTTGTGGCCCTGAGTACAGCCGATTTTTTTTTTTTTGAAATAGAGTCTCACTCTGTCACCAGGCTGGAGTGCAGTGACACGATCTTGGCTCACTGCAACTTCCGCCTCCTGGGTTCAAGAAATTCTCCTGCTTTAGCCTCCTGATGGTACTACAGGCACCTGCCACCATGCCCAACTAATTTTTGTATTTTTAGTAGAGACGGGGTTTCACCATATTGGCCAGGCTTGTCGCGAACTCCTGACCTTGTGATCCACCTGCCTCTGCCTCCCAAAGTGTTGGGATTACAGGCATGAGCCACTGCATCCGGCCTGAGTACAGCTGATTTTCTATCAACCTATGTCCACTGGTCACGTGTATCTGTTAAATAGGCCATGAGACTCATAATGCCTTATCTAACATTGGCAATATCCATTATATTCAAGTATTGTTTTCAAGTTAATTTAACCTAAAAGAGATCAGGAGGAACAGCAAGACTATTTTAAGAAAGTCCACATTATAACAAAATATGAATTATCCTTTATCTGTAGCTCTTAATGCAGTACAGAAGATACTAGTTCATTTGTATCATTAGATAACGATGATGCTGGTAATAACACTTCATATTTGACATAAGTGAATCCTAAATGGAAGTCTTAGAGAAACAGTGAAAATACCTATATTTTTTACCGAGTTTCAGAGTATTTACACAAAATTTATTGATTACTTAACTCATAACTATAAAAGTAGAAACAAGAGGAAGCTTATGCCAGATGTTTGCCTAGGATTGGCATATATTTATTGGAAGATTATGAGAGTTATTGAGAGCAAGTCTAGCTATTATCTGTTTAATTTTTTTTAATTATAAGTATCAGAAAAGTTTACTTGACTTAGAAGATTTAAAAATGTCATTATTTGCACAGTACATGCAAGCCAGAAGATTTAACCGTCAATAGTTTCTAAGAAAGTGTAACGTTAGGTTATACAAGTGTGGGGGAAATAAAGACATTTTCATTCATTAAATGTGTGCACTATCATATTGCATGATATTGAATGCATGAAATGTGAGATTCATAATATTAGCATGGGTTAAATTCAGATATTTATGTTTGGATACTCACATGAAATCCACGTGCATAGTCTGTGCTTTCAGCAAAATGGTGAGAAAATATATCTAATTTATTTTAATATAATTGATACATTTGCTTCATTACAGGTAGGAACGTACATGAGAAGAAAGACTGAGGAAAAATAATAAATATTTGTAAACCTGAAATTGGTTTGAGGTTTGGCACAAGTGCAAGATAGAGTTTAAGATCATTTCTTATTTCACCAAAATAAATCTTCTTAGGCTGGGTGATAATATATAAGGGGATATAATCTATAAAATGTTTTAAATTGGAGGGGGTGCCAAGATGGCCGAGAGAAGCCAGAACCGGAATGCAGCTCCCAGCGAGTGAGAGGCAGAGGGCTAGAGGACTTCACGATTCCAAAGAGGTGCCGGGTTCATTTCTGTGGGACTGATAGGGTTCTGAAAATAGACCCAGGGAAGGAGCCGTGGGGCGAGGTGAGCGGTGTCCCCACCTGAAACGTGCAGCTGGCTGGGAGTGTTGGGGGACTTAACCGTCTTGGTGCTCCGAATCGGATTCTGTGTTTACCTCATCCCTCCTGCAACCCACGGTCGACCAGAGCCCTGCCAGATGGTGGGGCGCCATGGGTACTCGATGCAAATCTGAGCAGCGGCTACCGCAGGGCGAGGCAAGTTGTCCCAGGGACCTGGATGGGAGTTTGGACTAACGCCAGTGGGATGGACCGTCCCACAGAGGGAGGCAGAGTTGAAAGCAGGGAAACATCATCAGGCCTAGTAGGCTCCACCTCCACAGAACTCAAACTGAAGCCCTCGCTAGTGAGCTTGGCATCAAATACACCAGCTTGACCCCAACCAGGAAGATACAGCTGAGGAAGGAGAGATGCCATTGGGAAGGCGGGGCCAATCTCACCTGCAAACAAACTCCAGGGAAGGACCACCCACCCAGCAACCTGACTGAATCCTACAGAGCCCAGCAATGCCCTCTACAGGCCGAAAAAGATACAGCTACAATCTCAACAAAAAAAAGTCCACTCAGAGACGACTCCTGAAATTACCAACTTCAAAGATTAAAAGGAGATAAATCCACAAAGATGGGAAAAACCAGCACAAAAAAGATGAAATCAACAAAGAACAGAACACTTCTTCTCCCAGGGATCACAACTCCTCACCATCAAGGGAACAAAAAAAGACAGAGAATGAATCTGACGAATTGACAGAAGTAGGCTTCAGAAGGTGGGTAATAATGAAGTTCTCTGAGTTAAAAGACCATGTTCTAACCCAATGCAAAGAAACTAAGAACCTTGAAAAAAGGTTTGATGAAACACTAACTAGAATAACCAGCTTAGAGAAGAACATAAACGACTTGATGGAGCTGAAAAACACAGTACGAAAACTTCGCAGACATACACAAGTTTCAACAACCAAATCGATCAAGCAGAAGAAAGGATATCAGAGATAGAAGATCAGATCAATGAAATAAAATGAGAAGGCAAGATTAGAGAAAGAAGAGTGAAAAAAAATGAACAAAGCCTCCAAGAACTATGGGATTATGTGAAAACACCTAAGCCACATCGGCGTACCTGAATGTGACAGGAAGAATTAACCCAAGTTGGAAAACACTTTTAAAGATATTATCCAAGAGAACTTTCCCAACCTAACAAGGCAGGCCAACATTCAAATCCAGGAAATACAGAGAACACCACAAAGATATTCCTTGAGAAGAGCAACCCCAAGGCACATAGTTGTCAGATTCACTAGGGTTGAAATGAAGGAAAAAATCCTAAAGGCAGCCAGAAAGAAAGATCGAGTCACCCACAAAGGAAAGACCATCAGACTCACAGTGGATCTCTCGGTAGAAACCTTGCAAGCTAGAAAGGAGTGGAGGCCAATATTCAACATCCTTAAAAAAAAGAACTTTCAACCCAGAATTTCATATCTGGCCAAAATAAGCTTCATAAGTGAAGCAGAAATAAAATCCTCTATGGACAAGCAATTGCTGAGAGATTTCGTCGCTACAAGACCTGCCTTACAAGAGCTACTGAAGGAAGTACTAAATAGGGAAAGGAATAACCAGTACCAGCCACTGCAAAAACATACCAAATGGTAAAGAACAACGATGCAGTGAAGAAGCCACATCAACTAACAGGCAAAACAACCAGCCAGTAACAAAATGGCAGGATCAAATTCAAACATAGCAATATTAACATTGCATGTAAATGGCCTAAACGCCCCAATCAAAAGACACAGACTGCTGAACTGGATAAAAAGTCAACATCCATCAGTGTGCTCTATTCAGGAGACCCATCTCATGTGCAAAGACTCACATAGACTCAAAATAAAGGGATGGAAAAAGATTTACCAAGCAAATGGAGAGCAAAATAAAGCAAGGGTAGCAATCCTAGTCTCTGATAAAATGGACTTTAAACCAACAAAGATCAAAAGAGACAAAGAAGGGCATTACATAATGGTAAAAGGATCAATGCAACGAGAAGAGCTAACTATCCTAAATATATATGCACTCACTACAGGAGCACCCAGATACATAAAGCAAGTTCTTAAAGATCTAAAAGAGACTTAGACTCCTGCACAATAATAGTGGGAGACTTTAACACTCCACTGACAATACTGGACAGATCAATGAAATAGAAAGTCAACAAGGATATCCAGGACTTGAACGCAGATTTGGACCAAGCGGACCTAATAGACATTTACAGGACACTCCACCCCAAACCCACAGAATACACATTCTTCTCAGCACCGCACTGCACTTACTCCAAAATTGACCACATAATTGGAAGCAAATCACTCCTCAGCAAATGGAAAAGAATGGAAATCATAAGAAACAGTCTCTCAGACCACAGCGCAATCAAATTAGAACTCAGGATTAAGAAAAGCACTCAAAACTGCACAATCACATGGAAACTGAACAACTTGCTCCTGAATGATGAATGGATAAACAATGAAATGAAGGCAGAAAAAAAATGTTCTTTGAATCCAACGAAAAAGAAGACACAATGTACCAGATCCTATGGGACACCTTTAAAGCAGTGTCTAGAGGGAAATTTATAGCAGCAAATGCCCACATAAGAAACAAAGAAAGATCTAAAATTGGCACCCTATCATCAAAATTGAAAGAGCTAGAGGAGCAAGATCAAAAAAACTCAAAAGCCAGCAGAAGACAAGAAATAACTAAGATCAGAGCAGAACTAAAGGAATAGAGACACAAAAAACCCTTCAAAAAAATCAATAAATCCAGGAGCTGGTTTTTTAAAAAGATCAACAAAATAGACAGATGGCTAGCTAGACTAATAAAAAAGGAGAGAGAAGAATCGAATAGATACAATAAAAAACTATAAAGGGAAGATCATCACTGATTCCTTGGAAATACAAACTACCATCAGATATTACTAGAAACAACTCTATGCACATAAACCAGTAAATCTGGAAGAAATGGATAAACTCCTGGACACTTGCACACTCCCAAGACTAAGCCAAGAAGAAGTTGAAACCCTGAATAGACCAATAACAAGGTCTGAAGTTGAGGCAGCAATTAATAGCCTATTGACCAAAAAAAGTCCAGGTCCAGATGAGTTCATAGCTGAATTCTACCAGACAAACAAAGAGGAGCTGGTACCATTCCTGTTTAAACTATTTCAAACAATACAAAAAGAGGGAATCTTCCCTAACTCTTTCTATGGGACCAACATCATCCTGATACCAAAATCTGCCAGAGATGCAACTAAAAAACTATAGGCCAATATCCGTGATGAGCATGGATGCAAAAATCTTCAATAAAATACTGGCAAACAGAATCCAACAGCACATCAAAAAGCTTATCCACCATGATCAAGTAGGCTTCATCCTGGAGATGCAAGTCTGGTTCAACATAGGCAAATCTATAAACATAATTCACCACATAAACAGAACCAAAGACAAAAACCATATGATTTTCTTAATAGAAGTAGAGAAGGCCTTCGACAAAATTCAACAGCCCTTTATGCTAAAAACTCTCAATAAACTAGGTATCGATGGAACACATCAAAAAACAATAAAAGCTATTTACCACTAACCCATAGCCAATATCATACTGAATGGGCAAAAATTAGAAGCATTCCCTTTAAAACCTGGCACTAGAGAAGGATGCCCTCTCTCACCACTCCTACTCCATATAGTATTGGAAGTTCTAGCCAGAGCAATTAGGCAAGAAAAAGAAATAAAGAGCATTCAATTAGGAAAAGAAGAAGTCAAATTGTCCCTATTTGTAGATGACGTGATCGTATATTTAGAAGACCCCATTGTCTCAGCCCAAAATCTCCTTAAGCTGATAAGCAACTTCGGCAAAGTGTCAGGATACAAAATCAATATGCAGAAATCACAAGCATTCCTATACATCAATAGCAGACAAACAGAGAGCCAAATCATGAGCAAACTCCCATTTACAAGTGCTACAAAGAGAATAAAATACCTAGGAATACAACTGACAAAAGAGGTAAAAGATCTCTTAAAGGAGAACTACAAACCACTGATCAAGGAAATAAGAGAGGACACAAACAGATGGAAAAACATTCCATGCTCATGGTTAGGAAGAACCAATATTGTGAAAATGGCCATACTGCCCAAAGTAATTTATAGATTCAATGCTATCCCCATCAAGCTACCATTGACCTTCTTCACATAACTGGAAAAAAAACACCTTAAACTTCATATGGAACCAAAAGAGAGCCCGCATAGCCAAGACAATCCAAAGCAAAAAGAACAAAGCTGGAGGCATTATGCTACCTGACTTCAAACTATACTACAAGGCTACAATAATCAAAACAGCATGGTACTGGTATGAAAGAAGAGATATAGACCAATGGAACAGAACAGAGACCTCGGAAGCAACGCCACACATCTACAACCATCTGACCTTTGATAAACTGGACAAAAACAAGCAATGGGGAAAGGATTCCCTGTTTAATAAATGGTGTTGGGAAAACTGGCTAGCCATAAGCAGGAAGCTGAAACTGTTCCCCTTCCTTACACCTTATACAAAAATTAACTCCAGATTGATTAAAGATTTAAACATAAGAACGAACACCATAAAAATCCTAGAAGAAAACTTAGGCAAAACCATTCAGGACACAGGCATAGGCAAGGACTTCATGACTGAAACACCAAAAGCAATGGCAACAAAAGCCAAAATAGACAAATGGGACGTAATTAAACTTAAGAGCTTCTGCACAGCAAAAGAAATAATCATTAGAGTGAACTGGCAACCAACAGAATGGGAAAACATTTTTACAATCTACCCATCAGACAAAGGGCTAATATCCAGAATCTGCAAAGAACTAAAGCAGATTTACAAGAAAAAAGCAAACAAGCCCATTCAAAAGTGGGTGAACAGAAAATTTTCAAAAGAAGATATATATGAGGCGAACAAACATATGAAAAAATGCTCATCATCATTGGTCGTTAGAGAAATGCAAATCAAAACCACATTGAGATACCATGTCACGTGAGTTAGAATGGTGATCATTAAAATGTCTGGAGACAGCAGATGCTGGAGAGGATGTGGAGAAAAAGGAACACTTTTACACTGTTGGTGGGAGTGTAAATTAGTTCAACCATTATGGAAGACAGGGTGGCGATGCCTCAATGATCTAGAAATAGAAATTCCATTTGACCCAGCAATCCCA